>NJDC01004926.1:16747-37994 GCA_002245475.1 Calephelis virginiensis
TAGAAAATTGGAAAAACCCAATTTTCTTTTTGTTGCCCGACCCGGGATTCGAACCCGGGACCTCATGCAGTCAAGTCCAACAACTGAACTGCTAGACCACAGAGGCGACAATTTTTTTCCAAATTTTTATTTAAATTAATGTCGTTTATATCAAACGAACATTATGAAAAAATACGGAAACTAATTACGATTTTGAATCTGTTCTAGTAAGTTCTATTTTATAAAATATATTCGCCTCTGTGGTCTAGTAGTTCAGGTGTTGAACTTGACTTTCTTTTCCCGGGCACCATTCCCGGCTCGGGCAACAAAACTAAGATGTGGATTTTTTCTAACAAAAAAATATTACTCGGGATTGGATGTGTGCCCTGTGGGCGATAGGCTTGACACCTATCACATTGTGGTAATTAGTGTCTTTGGCTAGTCGTAGGTGCCTTGGTTGTGCCTCGCCTAACTCCATGTTATCGTCTGTTATTGCTGCCATAAGTTAGTTCTTGCTATTGTAAAACTTGCTAAAAGCCTGTGATGTCTATACTAATATTATAGAGAGGAAATATTTGATTCCTTGTTTGTTTGTTTGTATGAAATGAATAGGCTCCGAAACTACTGGACCGATTTCAAAAATTCTTTCACCCTTAGAATGCTACATTATCCCTGAGTGACATAGATAACCTATGGTCACTTTCATCAAAATCGGTGCACTAGAAGCCAAGTTACGCAAGCGAAGCTGCGTGAAACTGCTAGTTTGCAATAAGATAGCAACACTCCATTGTCATTTATGGTACTTATAACAGAAAATCCGCGCATATTAACTGATAGTTGTTAAAAACACAGTTATACTATCGTAAGTACTCACATTCTTAAAAACCTATTTTTGTGACATCAATCGAAACAATATAGTGTATATCTGTGTTTCAAAAGGCCAAGACGAATTCACTGTTGTAGAATGTTTTAATAAATCTGAGGGAAAATGCGACGTTGTAAAAAACTTAGCACGTTTATTGATTTCAAACGCTTTTCCAATGTCCGATATTCTTTTACGGCCGCAGTCGAGTTTCCAACAAACACCGCTATAAACCCGATCCCCACCGCTTTTGTGTTTTATTGCGCTTTTCTTTTATAAGCTAATGAATTAACAAAGTTTCTAAAAGAAACTCCGCTTATAGAATGTTGAAAGAAAATGCATTTTACCTACTAATTCTGCTTGATTTTTTTTAAAAGTTCTTTAATATACATTTTATAATTTTTTTTACAATTACTATCCGTAGTATTGATACCCGTTGTCGTGTTAAGGGTTTGGAGTACAGGGTTGATGGCAAACTGACTTATATAGTGCAAGTTTATAGGCTACCTACATTTTTTACTGATGGGAAATCCATTAGGTTGATTCTTTTGCAAAGCATTTGTCATTTTTTTCAAAAGAAGCTATCACTTCGGTTCCAATTTTATTTTTGCACATTTTCCGTACAGTTTTTAAATTTGAAGTGATTGTAAAATCCATAGCCGGACTATAACACAGCCTCTCAGAATATCTGAGTAATAAAATTCAACGAATTTTCAATCTTACTCATAATTCTAAAATAGAGTTGTTATTAGTATATGAAGCAAATCATCTGAAGCATTTTCATCACCTTATTATACTGCGAATTTTTTATAAATTAATACTTTAATTTTTGTATATTCATATAATTTACTTAAAGGTCATGTGATCGGGTAACATATTACGAAAAAGTATACATTGACCACAAAATAATTTTTACGTGTTTGCATACAAAAATATTGTTTCTTCATCTGATTTCACATTGAAACGTTTGCTTTCGGAGTGTATAATTAAATGTAAGCAGTTTTTCTTTGGGATTTATTAAAACAAAATCATTATTAAATTCCCTATTTTAAAACCCACTTCTTCTGAAAACATGGTATAACATATTTCGTGACATAATTCTAAGACTAAATGAAACAAGCTATAATTAATTATCTAATTTGTTTTCCTCCTAACACGGGAATTGTATATTAACAGCATATAAATATGGACAATCATTCGTTACTCGTCATTGCAATACATTTTGTCCTTTCTGTTCAGCCATAAATTTTATTTTAATCACTATAATAGATAATGATATTGTGTATCGATAATGGAAGTACAACACTAAGACAACACTGTTACTCAATACAAATAAAATTTTAAGTAAAATTAATTAAGAAAATTCATTCTGTATGGGTTGTTTTCCGTTATTATATAAAAAATATTATATAATTTATTGCTTACTGGGACTAATCCTATGGAAATGTTGCCGAAAAATTTCTTTTTCGGAGTATTCAACTCTCTCGATATCTAGAAGCTTCGCACGTAACAAACCATTTTTGGTAGCATTTCAAAATAACAAATTCTGTTGAAGTTATTAAACACACACAAACATAAAAAGCTTCACAATGAAGTATTTTATGAAATTTTCAAATTTTTTAAGCAAATTACATTATTTTGACAGTCAAACTTTACATCCACATGACAACAGAATAGTAAGAGAATTATATGTTCAAATGACATGATTGTCTTTGAGGAAAAAATAAATCGTAAAAAGGGAGTGGACATACTCGTAACAATATCCCCCACTGCGCAAACTTTTGTTTTGTTTTTAATTTCGCTAGACTGATATACAATGCGGATGTGGATGGATGTCGGTACCCGGGGGTACCTACATCCATATAGCTACTTTTACAATACTCACACTACTAAAAACTTTGTAGTAGTATGTGTATTGTTGGTGCTAATAAAACAGTTTGGTGGTGTGTGTTGTGTGCTGCTGGATATATTTGGGAGTTTTAGCTTCCGGTAAGTCCAATTCATTCATAGCGCACTATTTTGCCTGTTTTGTCAAGCCATAATTCGTACACATTTTTTGGCGGGAAATCGCAAGTTAAATAATTTTACTTGGATTTAAGTAAGGATTTCCGTAAAGTAACGCCTTCTTCTATCAATTTTCACGATACTATATTACTACTATTGTTTCATATTTTTATTACTATTGCTATTATCATTTCCAAATACCGCTGACTTACTCTAATGTATTGACCTCTCTTTCGATTTGACTTTGTTAAATGACGTCACAAGACTCGAAGAACACATTATATAGATTCAGTACCTTAGAGTGAGTTAGCAATAGTCATAAATGACATCTGGTCTTTGTTAGAAGTGTAATCTCCAGTAGGTTAATATAGCTTCATGGTCTTAAGTCAGGTACAGTACGACCCTCTTATCTGAACAACAAATATAAAACGCGAAGGGAACGCGAAAGAACCCCTTCAGAAATACTAAACCTCGCATTAGCGTCTAGTGCGACGACTGTGACTTTGAATGGGAATTTGAACTACACAATAACGATACTAAAGCATCTTTACGCCCATATCCCCGAATGAATAGGCAGAGGCACAACCAGGGTACCCACAACTAGCCGAAGACACTAAGTCCCACAATGTGATAGGTGGTAAGCCTATCGTCAATTCGGTATACATATATCCAAACCCGAGCAAATTTTTAATTTGAAAATTTGAAAAACCGCATTTTCCTTTTCGGGATTCGAACCCGGGACCTCATGAAGTGAAATCCAACTTCTGGACCGCTAGACCACAGAGGCGGCAAAACGTTATTAAAAATTGAAAACGTTGTTGTGTGAATTTTATTTTCGGTGCTCATTCTTCAGAAACTGACAGCGAAATGACCTTAATTACCGTTGATTATAAAAAAGATTTCCCAAATTTAAAGAAAACATTTTTATCGTTAGGGTATTTATTTACGTCATGGTGATTTCAAAGAGCTTCACTGAAAGGTACCATTTCGATCAACCGAAGCACCAGAGCACTATCGATTTTCCTGGCGATTGTGATTGCTCGGCTCACTCGATCTAATCGAGTCGAAGCCATTGTGACTGGTCCGTAGAGTTAAACAATGAAGTTTTAGATGGTTGAGCAACCATTGCCTGAATGCGATACCTTATAAACGATAAAGTTATTGGAGCTGTCTTCGTTATGGCTTTACTAATTAAGATCGTATTACAATCTCCAGCATCATGCGTCTTATCTTAACTGTTTTACGTCCACTGAATGACGGTCTGGATGCTTGTATTTGTCCATAGGTAAACAATGGAAATTATTTCGAAATGTGTCTAAAACCCGCTCCAGTAGTATTTGGCGTAGTTTTATAATTTTCAGTTGTGAATGTAAAATAATATATGCAATTTTTTTGTAAGTGCAGTAAATCTGATGAAAAATACCAGGTAGAAATATTATTACATAGGTATCTGACAAACCGTACCTCGCTCATAGAATAAAATCAATTAAATTACTGGATCATTTAACGGTTATATAACTTGTGTATTCAATCACTTTAGAACGACCTCAGTGTCTATCCCACAGCCATTATACCACCGTTGCAACGTCCAGTGGTCGTCACATATTATTCCAGCCTCAAGTGGGTACTGCTCTGTAAAAACCTTGGGAGACGACAGGCAACATGTGTTTCTTATCGTTAGAATATACCTACTTTAAAGTGACAAAAAGTAAGTATCTTCAGACCCATATCTCTGAAAAGGTAGGCAGACGCACAACCAGGGCGTTCACGACTAGCTGAAGACAATAAGTCCCACAATGTGATAGGTGGCAAGCCTATCGCCAACCGGGTAAACATCCAATCCCGAGCAACCTTATTAGAAAATTGAAAAAATCAAATTTTTTTCTTGCTCGACCTGGGAATCGAACTTTAAAGTGCTCTTGCGTAATTAGGTATATTAAAAGCAAAATCCTTTAGGTATTATTTACAAATATAATTATTAATTATCCTAAACATGACTGATAGTTGTTAAGGCACTGGTACTATTCTCGACATGGACTGGCATTTGTGTGATCGATGTCCTATATACTTTTATGGGACGAGATATCAAACAAACACATGACTCATCTGACGCTAAGAGATAACGGTCTTAAGACACTACAGGTACAGATTATAGGTGCACCGCTGTACTGTGGCAATGGTGTTAGGCCTCTTGCGTAAGTCTACTGGCTACGCTGTCCTATGGACGAGAAAATGCCTTTTGTCGTGACAGCAGCGGAAATAGATAAACTGGTCTTTGACCCCCGTGAAAGTTTTTGCACATGTGTGACATGCCCCAGTATTGTTGTTGGTACTGACTTAGCTCATGTTCGCCTTTTAAGTGCTGCCAGGCAGAGATAATACATGGTTAACTGTATACATAATACCCGGACCACACTGAAAGTTTCTTAAAGGTCTAGAATTTCACTTACTTTTTCGTGCATCGTTATCATCATTGCTATATATTTATTAAAACCGTTATTCAAAAGCACTTATTTTATTATTATTTCCTTAAAAGATTGAAAGCTGAACAAGTAGAAACACGGTTTGATCATAAGAAGTTCAGATCATCTTTACAGAAACTAGTAAGCGTAGTTTTTTTTATTCGACAATCTGAAATTTATGTTCAGAAGAATTCGTGTGATTTCCATATATAATAATAGTAAGGGAACTTGTGTCGCGTCAATATCATTCTAAAATCTACTTGGTACGATTGGTACTACAGCCTTACTTATTCCTGCCGCTATAACGTAGCGCTTGCCGTTAACGTGTTCCAGTTCGAAGTATAAGGTAGTCGATAAACTTACTTTTGCTTAAGGCCTAACATCTCGGCCTCAGTTTGGCAATGCACCATTACAACCCTTGTGGTTTCTAGGCGGCGTGAATTTCTTACCATCAGGAATTCCGTTTGATTATTTGCCTTCCAATAGAATAAATTAAAACTTTGTTTCTTACATATCAGTATCAGGCTATTATTATTTTATAAATACATTTTTACTGTTTTTCCTCAACTAGCAAAATACTCAAAACCTCAATTTTAATATAGAAGCAAAATCTAAATAAAGGCCAATTGTTACCTTTGAAGAATAATATCACGGGTGGATCATTTCATTTTTACCGCCATTTTTTGAAATGAACCGCAGAGTTTGCCGGATTAATCAACGTTTTCATCTCCCGAACGCTTAACGTTATGAAAACATCGAAAATTTTAAATTGCAAGTTTCCTTTGTAGCTCAGCTGTTGTAAGAAAATTAGATTCATCATTTTACCGGACTGATCCTCTACCAGCGCTTTTATAATCTACTAAATTTTGCTGAGATTTTTTTTCTTTAAATTTTCTTTGTAGGAAAAAATATTATTTTGAATTATTTTGTTTTGATTAACATACCATATTATTTAGGTACTATGGCTTTGCGTTTAATTAATTATCTAGACTAGACATCGCATTATTCTACTACAAGACTGTGGACTACACCAAATAGTAAAGTAGCTGTCTATAAACGATTAAAAAGTCTCTGGACTAGACAATAGCAACAATATCAATGTCAGCTCTCATAAACATGCAGTTGGTATTATTATTTTACTGTGCTGTAACCATAAAAATAGGAATATATAAAGAAGTGCAGCAAAGTTCTATATCAAATTTAGTTGTATAAATACCGTTGAAATTGACATGTAACTTAAAAATATCTCTTTTTACCAAATGTTGATATTATTGACGCCGAAAGAGATAGCAATATTTAGGTCTATGCTCATTTTCGCGTCGAGTTATAGTGCCCTCATGACAGTCCTTATGCGTGCCAAGAACGCCATATTTTATGTTCAATTTTATATTCGCATCTGTGCTTTAGCGATCCAGATGTTGAACTTGACGGGTTCGATTCCCGGGTCGGGCAACAAAAAGAAAATTTGGTTTTCCCAATATTTCTAATATAAAAAAATGTTGCTCGGGATTGGAAAAGTGCCCGATTGGCGATAGGCTTGCCACCTATCACACTGTGGGACTTAGTGTCTTCAGCTAGTCGTAGCTGCCCTGGTTGTGCCTCTGCCTACCTCTTCGGGGTAGGCAGAGCACATAACACATCATTTGACAGCTATTTGATGGACACTTTACCCAGTGATCATGACTAAAAAGATACTGAATAGCCCCGCAGGTCTTTGTTAGGGGTGTAAACAAACATCCTGCTGCCATATTTGTCACACATAAACACAAAACGTGGTAATGATGGTGCTAACATAAGGCTGGCTTAATGAGACTTTCGTATTAGTAAGTTTTCCATCTAGACGAACCATGACAGTGGCTAAAACCAACTTTTAGGTTTAGGATAGGTATATGAAGTAATGTAAAAAGAAGAACTATTCCGGGGAAGTAGTCGTAGTAGCAAAACTATCAGCTAGTAAATTGTAATAATTATTAGAAAGGTATTGTTTCTTTATATATAACCAGATTTCCACAAATTTATAAATTATGTAATTATTCAAGTTAAAAATATTGGATTACTATTGAACTACAATCAAAGCGTTGTCATACTCATTGGTTGAAATGTATCCCGTTAAAATTACATTAACTCAGCGATCATTAAACATATTTTTCCTAACTCCACCTAAAGTTTTTCATTCTGTATTAGTCTTCGTTCAACCAATCTAGTCATTAGTGACACATACCACGAACCTTATAAACTAACAAGTAAATCTCAATAACAATGTACATTTCCAGTTTTCTAGGTTTATCTCAAAGAGAATATGCTATAACGGCGCAATGGATATAGCTGTATTTGGAATGGTTTCCTTTAGTTTGTTTCGCGTGTTGGGTAATCTGAGCACGAGTATAAAGTCATCAAGGCTGGCAAACGCTTCGCGCGTGACCGGGGCGCCTAATTCTTTCATTCAGCATGGTTCTAAGATCTTGTATCTGAAAAAGTACTATGAAACATACAAACATTTATCGAAATATTGTACTTAAACTTTTTTAAATAGCGTTCAAAATAATATTTTTATGTGAGACGTCAACGAACGAGCACATAGTTCTTCTGAAAGTAAAAGTTTTTAGATGCGATAGAAGGTGCTTCGACATCCCCTGGCTGGGATGTCAGAATTATCATGCAAGTTTAACCGCCTCGTTGGTCGAGTGGCTAGCGTATACCTAACTACATCGACCATTCGCGAGGCTTGGGTTCCATTCCCGACGGGGGCAGGATTTGTGTGATGAACATTTAGATGTTTTCATTTCCGGGTGTGGGTGTTTATTAAATTTATTCTGGTATATATTTAAGTATTTCTATGTAATGAGTATCGTTGACTAACACCCATAACACAAGCATACAATTTGCTTACTTTGGGGTTAGATTTAATTTGTGTAACTAGTATAGGAATATATTTTTTAACCTTATCCTTCCGGACCGGAACATGGCGGCAAAAATAAGCTGGTAGGCAGTTAGTATAATGCGAGTATATTTGCCAATGAGCCCGATTAGCATGAAATTTCGCATGGGTAAGGTTATTGAAGACGTAGGAAATTACAAAAATGTCGTATCAGGTAGTAGTGTAGATAAGGACACAAAATAATATTTTTCTACAAGATACGCTGATACAAGCGGATTTGATGACAGTAAAATATTCAGATAATAGATACAAGAAATGACAATAAAGTAAGTAATCCCAAATTGGGGGTGGACTATTTACACACTATGTAAATCGGCTACTCTACTCTACAAACTGAAATACGAAAGCTAGAAGCAGGCACCACTGCCATCGCCTACTGGATAAGTTCAACCGTCATGGAACTCATCGCTTAGAAACTAAAGGTTACATTGTTAGTGACACAGAAACTGACCCTCGCTTTTTACCAACTGCATGGAAGGAAAAGGATAGAGAAAACGAAATTACGATGAAAACGGTGATGACTAATCTAAATTCTTTTAACCTTATTTTTTTATATTTCTGCTTGAAATCGATTGTTTTTGAATCATCGAAAATCTAAGGTTGTTTTTTTCTGGATATAAAACCTACACAAAAGGGTAGTTGCTTAAGATTAGGTTGATTAAGTTGTTTTAAATTATATTACATTTAAATATACAATCAATGCCTAGTATCTTTTTTTTATGTTATAGGAAGGCAAACAAACAGACGGATTTCCTGATGGTAAGAAATTTCCGCCGCCTAGTGACACCAAATGTGGTAATGGTGCGTTGCCAACCTGAGGCCGGGATGTTAGGCCTCGAGCAAAAGTGAGTTGACCGGCTACCTTACCTTCCGAACCGGAACACGTCATGACGTTATGGCGGCAGGAATAGGCAAGGCGGTGGTACCAATCCGGGCGAGTCGCTGCGAAACTCCACCACCTAGTCAGATGTCACGGTGTTAGTGATGGTAAGCCTATGCTCGCCTTTTACGAGCTGCCTAGCAAGGAAGGCAGATGGTCTATTCTTCAAAGGAGCCCGGACCAACACGAGGAAAAATTTATCACAAAATTTTATTAATACCTATGTTCCTGGAGCCATATGAGATTTGCGATGATATAAAATTAAGTTTTGCGTAAGTAAATCACTGATTTATGTACACAGCAATATTACAAAGTATGCTATTTGAGGCTACTGAACAGTAGAGCTCTACTGTTGAATGTCGATTTCATGCAAATTGGAAGTTGGAATCGGATATGTCATTATAGGTACTACGCTAGCGAATGATTAACATTTAGTTCTACAAAAAAATTACAAATTTGGTATAATAATTTATTGTTATTTAAATGTTAATAATTCGCTAGTATAGTGTTCAAGAGTAGGTACCTAAAATGTCATATTTTTTATGACAGTAGACGGATTCCCTTATGGTAAGAAATTCAAGCCGCCTAGAGACACCGATAATAATAGTAATGGTGAATTGTCCACCTGAGACCGGGATGTTGGGACTCAAGCAAAAGTAAGCTTACTGGCTACCTTATCTTCCGAACTTAGAACACGTTAACCACGGTGATAGTGACAGTAAGCCTATGCTCACCTTTTACAAGCTGCCTGACAGGAAGGCAGATGGTCTACTCTGCAAAGAATCCTGGACCAACATGGCGAATACCATTCCTATTTCCAATTTGAATTGTGGTTAAAGAGAAACCCCACGGGCCCTTAAATCTTTCCTTTAAAATTAAAGTAAGAGTATAGACCATAAATGACTAGTTTCTATAATTCTTATCGTCAGTGCTTGGTGGAATTCCATTCTTGAAACAATTTATTCCCAACACTTGTACTTTTCACAATGTATTTTTTTTTATTTTTCTTGTTTGTCCAACCAGTTGCGCTATACAAGCTATCAGAGCTATATAAGGTTATATATAATAAGTTTATATAGCCCTGATGATGCTTGTATAGCGAAACCGATTGGCTAAACTATAAAACAAAAAAATACACTGTGGAAAGTACAAGTGTTGGGAATAAATTGTTTCATTAAGGACTACTTGCTCCTTGTCGTTGTAGATTAATTATTAAAATTATTGAAAGTTTTATAACTTTTATAACCTTATCGTAGTTCAAGTTAATATTTTATCGTATTATTATACAGTAAAATGTGATATGTCAGTAATAGTGTTAACGAATGCAAGTCTCGTGTCCATTTTACAACATGGTAGGGTTTTTTACGATAAGAGCAAAACGCGCTTAGATTAGACGGACCAAGGCACTGGCCATAAATTAGGACCACTGGGTCCTAAGTTATGGACTCGTACAAAATAAAACGGGAATTTTCACTTCCCATTGGCATTTAAGTGTTCCAAAATTAGCGGTCATCGTACTTTGTAGTTGGTGCTGAGCTTTGTAGTTGGCACTTTGTAAGCAGGCACTTGAGACTTAAAAGTTAGAGCTAAAGTTAAAGTTTATACTATACGATATCCCTAAGTTTCTGAAATACTAGTCAATTTTAGTCTACAATTAGTCATAATAGCTATTTAACATGGGTTCGGTTCAGTCTTATAAACCAAACCGAAAGAATGGCTGTTTAACATGAATTCGATTGATTCGATTTCCCCTTCTTGGTCTGGGCTCCTTTGTAGAATAGACCATCTGCCTTCCTGCCAGGCAGCTCGTAAAAGGCGAGCATAGGCTTACCGTCACTAACACCATGACACCGGTGATACTAGGTAGTAGTGATTCGCAGCGACTAGCCCGGATTTGTACCACCGCCTCACCTATTCCTGCCGCCATTACGTCCAATGCTTGCTGTGGACATGTTCTGGTTCGAAGGGTAAGGTAGCTCGTAAGCTTACTTTTGCCGAGGCCTAATATCCCGGCCTCCGGTTGGCAACGCACCATTACTTCCTTTTGTGTCTCTAGGCGGCGTGAATTTCTTACCATCAAGAAATCCGTCTACTTGTTTGCCTTCCATTATCATAATAAAAAAAGATTGATGTACTGTGGAACAATGGTTTTTAATGGCCTTTCAGAAACTGGAGATATGTGTTTAAATGATACTAGTGGTAGAATGCTTTGCAGCAACTTTCTTGGATGGAGATTCAGCGCCTTGCTTATTCCTGGCGTCATAATAATTGTTTTGTTTCAGCCTAGAGGGTAGGGTAGCCAGTAGACTTTTACAATTGACCTTAGATCCCGGCCACCGAACAGCAACGCGACTAACATCTATGGTGTCTATAGGTAACGGTTGTCTCTAGTCATCAGATGAGCCACGTGATTTTTCGTAGATCTCTCATATAAAAAAAAAAAAACAACGATAAGTATGTCAATAGTAAGAATATAAGTCATTACTATTGATCAGTCAGTTTGAGATTTCTAGAAAAGAAAAGAAAGAAAATATATTTAATTGCGGAATATGCGTGTTGAAGTTGTAAATTAGGAAAAAAATTTGAACATACAAATATCAATAAATAACTTACAAATAGTCGAATCGTGAATGAATAGAACAAAAAATAGATTCATTTTTCGTGAGTGTAAACTTCGTTTGGAAAGCACGCATCTTTTTCACAGCTTTTCCATCATATTTGTAGAACTGTAGAACCAGGTACAGACTCAGTAAGCGAAAGCAAACGAAAGCTTTTCTTGTCCTGTGTGTACTTGGTCACTGAAAGGTCAGTTTTGTTTGCTTTGTTTATTCCTGGCATAATTAATATCTTGCTCTTAGAAACAAAACATGTAGAACTTTGTAAGAAATATTAGAGTTTTTATAAACATTTATATAAATATTAAGGTTTTTATAAACAATTATATAAATGTTTATAAAAACTGTAATATTCTTACACAGTTCACGATTCTGAGCACACGATTATGAGAATTTAATGTATGTTAAAAAAAATCTATGTATGTTTACAAAAAAATGTGATGTTCACGACATTAATACGAGGAATAAAAATAATCTAGCCGTATACAAAACTCGTCTCCATAAAATTAGTAAATCCTTTTTGGGTCAATGTGTATGTTTCTACAATAAGTTGCCTATTGGTATTAGAGATCTACCTTTAAATAAGTTTAAAAAATGTATAAAAGCAAAACTATGTCAAAAAGGGTATTATACGGTCTCAGAGTATTTGGAAGATGAACATGCTTGGGGATAGAGTTTTCAATCTCCCACTAAAATTTGTAATGTGATTTGTTGTACCTTTTATTTAAGTTAAAGTAAGATTGTAATTTATATTTTTAATCTAGTTTATACGAATATTGTAATTATTATTATTAAAAAAAAGACAAGCCCGCTGAGTTTCTTTCGCCGGATCTTCTCAGTGTGTGGCCGCGATTCCGACCCGGTGGTAGTTTTTAAAAAAATGTCGACGCGCACAAATACCACTTGTATGTTTCAAGTGAATAAAGATTATTCTGATTCTGATTCTGATTCAAGATTCGACCATTTGTAAGTTATTTTATTGATATTTGTATGTTCAAATTTTTTTTCTAATTTACAAAGAATTACTATCGATTGGTTTTATAAAACCAAACATTTATTTCCCTTTTCGAATACAGTTGATAGCATTAAATTTTGAACAGCCGCCACAAAAACCAGCTTTAAAATTAAAAAAATATAATAAAAAGTAAAAGTATAGAAGACTTAAAACTGCTTGTAATAAAACGATAGGCAGAGTTACACAATAAAAGCCTTATTTAAAAGTACAGATAATAACCAGCAGAATTTTACGGATCCGCTGTTAAACACAGACTTATTATATTTTGATTACGTACTTGGTAGGCTATTTTAAAAATGCTTTGTTCGCATTAATTTAATAATAATATTAAAGTTGGCAATCAAAAATATGTTTTTATTGTGGAAGGCCTCGCCTCTAGAGTCGTATCTGTGGCCTAGCGGTTTGGTGTTGGATCAGACTTCAGGATGTCTCGGATTCGAGTCAGACAACTAAGAAAATGTTTTTATAATAAGAACGTTACCTGGGGGATATGTGCCTGGTTGACGATATGTTTGGCTCCTTATACTTTGTGGGAAGTGACTTCGGCTAGTCGTGAGTGCCCTGGTTGTACCTCTCCCTACAGGGGGATGAGAATTTCTATAGTACCAGGCAAACAAATAGATAAGATATCCTGGTGGTAATATATATAGGTCAAAGATAGATAAATTTTGCTAAAATTATTTATAAAAAAAAAACACTTTTTGTTAAATGCTTGAAGGTAAAGCTGCTAACGATGCATCGATGACATTATTATATTCTAAGCCATAACGTACAAAAATATTTAAATTCTCCATAAATATTACATCGCCTCTTGGTCTAGCGGTCCGGGTGTTGGACTTGACTGCATGAGGTCCCGGGTTCGAATCCCGGGTCGGCCAACAAAAAGAAAATTGGATTTTTCCAATTTTCTAATAAAAAAATGTTGGTCGGGATTGGAAATGTGCCCGGTTGGCGATAGGCTTGCCACCTATCACATTGTGGGACTTAGTGTCTTCGGCTAGTCGTGGGTGCCTTGGTTGTACCTCTGCCTACCTCTTCGGGGATATGGGCGTGAAGATACTTTTTATAAATATTACAACCATGTAACTTTTTTAATTTTGTGAACAATCAGTGAGGTAAATTTCCTGAAACTAACAAAACACTGACAGAATACACCACAAATGTTATTGGTTCATCTTAGGTCAAATTGTGCAAGTATACCGGTTACCATAACTTTCAACACGTAGCACGACAAAATACACTAGTGTTCAGTCGGCAGGATACTAAGTTTTGCGAAATTAACATTTTTATAATGATTTGGTTTTGGCGTTAAGCGTAGTAAAACTAAAAAAACGTCGTGGTTTGATCATACATTTTTAGAAAAATGGCTCAGGATACCACAGCCGTCCAACACGAATTTAATCAAAACCCGATGTTATTGTCCTAATAAATACAAAAAACACAGCCTAATTTATAACCTTCACCTTTAAAATTTGTAAAATAGACTTTAATTACAGTCAAGCGATTCTAAATAATTATTAAAGTACAATCACGCAAGCAAATACAAAATACACCTAATTATTAAACCAAACAATTGTTGGGGCGTAACGAATGGAGTGACAGGAAGTATCATACATAAATTGCGCCAGAAAAGTCGTAAGTGACGTTAATCCAATATAAATTGTAAACGAAAACTGAAACAAGGCCTAGGCACATTAATAAGGTTTACCTCAAAAACCAGAACCAAAATAGCGCGGGCACACGTTATCGCACTCAGTACCGCCACCTGCTCCTCACTTCATATTTAATTAACATTGAAATATTGTCCTGGAAGTGGCTGAAAATCACATCTTTGGTTTCAACAATTTTTCAAATAAACAATATTTTAAAAAATAATAGTCGCTTTAAATATCTTGCTAAACTAAAAAAATGAGATAAAAAAAGCATTTGAAATTGTGATTAAGAAATAAATATAATAGCAAATAACGATACTTTATTACTGACACACTTTAGGTATCAATTGTTACTTAGAGATTGTATATAAATTTCTAATTCTACTTTATGTTGGTTTCCAAAAAAAAAAAACACCATAGATTGTTTCGGTCAAAAGTTGCAGTTGATCGACATATTTTTTCAGGTGGTTCAAACTTGCCAACGGCGAGTACTTGCACAGGCATTACCAAGTAGCCAAAATAATCCACCAGTAACTTCCTCTTCGATATAGACTTGTCGGTTTTAAAGTGCCTTACTATAAAGTATACACTAGAGCCAGTTCTTGAAAATAGCCATGCAAAGCTCTACTGGGACCAGTCTGTCATCACGGACAGGACTATTGTCGCCAATAAGGCTGACATCGTGCTGGTAGATCGGTTGGAGCGCCGGGCTTTTCTTGTTAATATCACAGTTCCAGTTGACATTAACCTCGTGAAAGCTGAGAAGGAAAAATTGACAAAATACATAGACTTAGCGCACGAGGTTACTGACATGTGGGATGTTGACTCAACAATAATTGTCCCGATAGTCGTGTCAGTAAACGGCCTTAGAGCGAAGAGTCTCGACCGACACCTTAAGAGACTCGCTCTGCAACCCTGGGTTAAGGGCCGGATTCCGAAGGCAGCAATTTTGGAAACTGTTTGTTCTCCCTGAACACTGACGGTTTAGTTGTAAGACCACCGTCTTTGGGACTCTATTTTTTATGTTTATATTTTTAATACATTTTTTATCTTAAATGTATAAACTTAGAAAACAATAATAATAAATGATAATAATAATTACTTTGTTGGTGTAATAGTTTTCTGTATCGACGTAATGTTAAAAATTAAGTCAGTTTGTTTGCAGTTTATTGTGGTTAAATAATTCTAAAACATGAGTAACTAAACAGAGCTCGTATCATATTTTAGTTAGTCATTATTTTTCATGACTTCATAAATCCTGGCAGATTGCGTTTTTTTATTAAAGTACTTTTGTGTTATTAAGATAGAAACTGTCTCATACTGGTATACTGGTACACAAGAGATCAGTTTACTTATTACATCCACTTGGTCTATCAATAGCTGAAAATCGTATGTTGGACTGGTTAATGGTATGACGGCACTTTCCATTATTGGCGCTCGATGAACTGAAATTCAAATTTATAATTATAATAAATAAAAAATTTCATTTTTCACTGATTAGGTATAACATTTTTGTAGTATTTTGCAGCATCCGCACTACTATGTTATTTGCTATGTTGTTAAGACATTATTTTTAAATTTGAAAGCTCTTAAATCTATCTTATTTTACTAATATCAACATATTTTCAAAACATTAAAAATATCTTGTTAATATTTTCGATTTATTTTCGTGATTAAAGCAAGTTTAAATAAGAATTATATCTAGAAAACGGAACGTCGAACACAAAAATCGAAAACGAAATTTAGGTTCAGCGAATTAATTAGAAAAGTATAGGCCGGTTTAATGGCTCCCGATTTCTGACAGTCAGTGAGAAAGGAGGAAGGGTAAAAAAAGCACAATGTGGTTTGACAAGATCGGTGTTATTAATTTTGACTTTATCTCAAATCGAATGGTAGGATTTGCACATTTTGCATACTTAGTTTGGCTTAAACTAGAAAAAATATACACGGAAATGGATGTCTGGATGTAAATGGAATATAGTATTACTGGCACAGATTAATTAATTGGTTTAAAAATGGCAGCTAAGTACTTTCTATACTGTCAGCATACGCGATATAGATAGCGACAAATCGCTAACAACGATACGTTTTGATATATTGTTCTAGCGATATTTAATAAAATATTTGCATATTTATATTTAGATGATTATCTATATATTATTTAAACCCATGTGTAGAAATACATATAAATATATTAGCATTGCTGCTGCAGCCTTAACCGGGATCATCTGACTACTTCTTAACTCCGGATATGGAATCATCATTGTTACCATAACTTTAGTCTATTGTCAAGTTTAATTACATACATACATATCTTCACGCACAGTCCCTAACGGGGTAGGCAGAGAGTATCGAGTGCCAGACCTCACGATCCTGACAAACCTGTCTTGCTTCCTTCACATTCATAACCCTTTTCATACAAACACGCCGGTTTCGGAGACTCTTGACACCACCCTCGGATAATATCCTATTGATCTGATCGTGAAATGTCAGCCCTAATGTCAGCCTTAAAGTTTAATTAAATTACAAAAGTGTTTAATAAAAACGGATATTATTTATTTAATGTCAACTAATTTTACATCTTTCCCATTAATTTTATGATAGTACTTGACTATCCTGTTGCCACTCAAGCTTCTAAACTGTTATACGTAATGTAAAAAAATCGCTCATGTGGTCTAGCCGTCTGTTTATAGACTTGACTTAATGAGGGTCCAAGTTTCCTTGGGTCAAGAAAAGAAAAACAACATTTTTTTGGATAATATGTGCCCGGTTAGTGATAGGTTTGCCACCTATTACATTGTGCGTCTTAGTGCCTTATGTAAGTAACTGTGGGTGACTTGCTGTACCTCTGCTTACCTCTTCGGAGATACGAGCGTTTATGATACTTATATTGCGATGCATGGTTTTTTCACCTTTGATGTTTCTTCTCGAAATAACTATCAAATTATTCACAATTTTGCAAGTATTACGGTGTAATATCACGTACTGTGTAACACCATTTTTGCTACATTTATGCTTTGAAATGAACAAACGGTGTACTTAACAATACAAAAACACAAATATTATTAAAAAGCTATATTTGATATTTTCCATCGTCGGCGCTCGGTAAAACTTCCAAATTAAGTAATTAAGTTTTAGCACTGATGATGCTGTATAAGCGAAACCGATAGGCTACTAATTACAAAGTAATAAATTATAAGTGATAAGGAAAACAGTACAAGTGTTTCTTTAAAAATATGAATATTAAAAAGCTGACAATAATCCACATTATAATGATAATACTAACATGCATATACATTCGTTGAAAAACCTGTAAAGCTTTAAATATAACGTTTTTATCAACCTTCGTAATTAATTTCTAAACATTTCCCCTAACATGCAAAACAATTAAATAAGATATGCGCAGTGGCTGCAAACCGCAATACACATTTTTTGGAATGTTAGTCACTAAACGCTTTACGATGTGTTGCTACTGTTAGGTTATTTTTTTTTTCAATTTAAAATTATTAATTATATTTGTTGACTAATTATTTGGTGCTGACTCAAAATTATCTAAATATACATCACGTTGAAACAAACAATTTTGGTTACCTACTTTTAAAATATCTACTTACTTATATGGCAGCATATATAAACACTTATAGAGCAAGTTCTATATTACCAAATGTGTATTACGATGTTTCTGGACCTTTTCTATCCAATAAGAAATAATGATTAAAATCAGACTACTCTGTAAAAAAAAGCATGGTCTTATATAAAAAATGGAGTACCTCTACTGCTTTTCGTCGGTTTGGAAACGGTTGCAATAACGGTTTTTTTGTTATTTTATGTATATTGGTAGCGGTTGTGTGCGAAAGACATTTAAATAGAGGGACCGCCATTTTTTATTCGATTCTTTGTTTGTAAAAGCGGTTACTATTATAATATCGAAAATTTGTTGGCTTATTTGTTAAATTTAGATCCACATCTATTTGTTTTAGTTCTAAGTAAAGAACTGAATGTTCGCGCAACCTTGTCTCGCTCTCTTAATTGTATTTAGTCAATTAGCATACAAAATTTCATTTGCTAGCTTTACTAATCATTCATTTGCATTATTACAGTGAAATTCTTATTAATTTTCCAGAAGCGTACATAAGCGGAGTGGCGATTTCTAATTACTTCCAAATAATTACTCTAAAACAATTTCATTTTTATCTCTCTTGAACGAAATTGAGTTTCTTAATAAATCGCCGCTTTGTTCTAGCGGTCTGGCATCAAACTTGACTTCTTGAGGTCCCGGGTTTATTCTCCGGGTTGGGGTGATAAAAATAAAGTTCAGGCTCTGGATGTGATTGCCGGAAAATCTAAAGCATCAATGTTCTTATCAGTGTTAGTCGTTTCTTATATGGTGGCAGTAAAATATATTTTTTAGCTTAACTAATTTACTTTTTTACGTAAACTTACTTAGCTTGAGGCCTAACAACCCGATCTCAAGTTGGCAACGCATCATTTCCACCTTTGGTGTTTCTAGGCGGCGTGAATTTATTATTATCAGGAAATCCGTCTGCTTGTTTAGCTTGCAGTGCCATTAAGCATATTTTTTTATTTACCTCTAGGCAGCATATTTATGACTTTAGTAATTTGTTGTTATTTGATTTTTTTTATATAGCTACTAGTGCTTTGTAAGGACAAATTTGAATGTGATTTTTCTTATTTTCCCTGCAATTTTCCCAATTTTTCTCTTCATGTGAACCTTCTCCTGGCAATAACCAACTCAACAAAAAAATATTATCACAACTGGTCTATCTGTTCACGCATGATGCGGTATCCAGGCGAATTGGGGATTCATTTACATAATATATAACAACATACAACATATAGAATAATATGTCTATGCAACTGCATTGACAAAACAACTATAGGACATTGCCCTCAAGACCTAAGTACTGTTTTGTTGAAGTTTACTATCTTTTACACTTTATTACAGTGAAAAGCAACAAAATTCAAGTGATATTTCTAAACACATATTTTAAATTTTTTTTAACTATGTATAGTCTTTGTAACTAACAGCTATTTTACGTCAGTCAAAAAAAACCAGTTAACGAATTTGAAAGCTTTGAGAGTTTTGTATGTACATATTTAATAACCTTTCAGCGTAAGTATTTTTAAAGAAAACTAGCTGACCCAGCAAACTTCGTATCGCTTGACATTAATGCTTCGATAGTAGCGCAGTCTGCCGGAGCCTGTGTTAAACATTTCAAAATCAACGACTACTTACAAATAAAAAAAATAAAAAAACATTTCCAGTGGACCAAATCGTGAATCTACACCATTCTCGAATCCCCTTAAATACATACAAAAAATTTCATCACAATCGCTCCAGTCGTCTAGGAGGAGTTCAGTGACAAATATACGAACACAAGAAATGTATATATTAAGATGAAATTGAGGGTTTCGTTTTTATCTACTACATATACGAAGCAATCACTTGGTTCTGTGGTCAACGATATTAGCACCTAATACAAACATCTCATTAAATTTAATAATACCTATATCAGAAACATTCACGTTCATCACAAAAAAGCATGCCTTATCGTTGAGCAGTTTAGTACATCTTGGATGATCACTGGAGGTAGTCGCGTACTCCATTAACTAGGAAGTCTATTTTACAATTATATATTATATACAAATATTATACATTAGTATTTTCTAAGGAGCACAATTTCTTGCTTAGGAAAGATTATGCCTTCAAGCCGTCAAACACATCGATTTTCAAGATGCATCTTAAGCAGAAAATAAGGAAGCTCAAAGTAGCGAAGTTATTTAGAACGTATTCGGTAGAGCTTTCACATAGAGCGAGTATACTCGTGATTACTTTATGAAAAAGATATTGTGCCGGTGACATATTTTTATCTTCATGTCAGTTCTCTTTGTTCTCTTAAATCGAATGGTAGATAAAAAATACGTAAAAGTATTCATCTGTTATACTGTTGAACGGAGATAACGTTCTTGGAAATCATTTAATCTGTTTTAGAACTATTCTTCTCAATATAATATGCATACATAACATCAGAAATATATAAATGTAAATAGGACATATATACCAAACATGAATATCTTCATGCAGGCTCTTGTGGTATGGGCAGAAACGATCACTCGCCAAGTGTCTCGATTACATGTTTTTTTTATAATTTTACGTGTATTTGCATGTTGAATAACACATTTTATAAAATATGTATAGAATTAACTTATTTTAGGTTGCATATAGATTTATTTACAGTCTATACAATTGCAAATAGATCCCTGTTCCCTCCATAGATTAAGAACGTTAAATAAATTCGCTGATTTTAAAGTTGTTTTACACTTCATAGAAGATTTTTTTGGAACAACTTTTACAAAAAAAAAATACCTTATTAACTGTTAGTATAGTACTTCAAATATTGGGAAGTATTTCCAGTAGTAGAAGTAAGATTTTTTGAATTGTTAATACATTCATCTTAAACCCTGTACAACTTTTTAAGAAAAAAAAAAGTCTATAAGGGACTTGACTGATCTGATGAAAAATTGAAGATTCTTCCTCAAAAATTTCAGTACTCGTAATTGTCGCGATCAGATTTTGGAGTTTAGTTTAGCCCATACCAAAGTGATTCAATAAGTGTAGGCGGACAATGCATTAACATTTAAGTTCTTCTTCTTCTTTCTTTAGGTTTTGGCCTTCACGTTAGTATTTAGCCATTAGTCAAGTGGAAATTTGCATCAAATTTTATATCAATTTCAATTAATTGTAATTAGTCATCAGTCATAAGTCGTCAGGAAGTCATGTCAGGCTCTTGGGCAAAGCGGTGGCCTGTTTACTCAAGC
>NJDC01004926.1:44665-58715 GCA_002245475.1 Calephelis virginiensis
TGGGGCGAAATTTTTTCTTTCTTTAAAATTTATAGAATAATAATAATAACCTGTTTTTTATGTTTATATTTTTAATGTTTTTTTTATATATTAAATGTATAGACGTAGAAAATAAGAGGCATTAAAAATAAATGATAATAATAATAATATCTTTATTGTACACAAAACGTTATCACAAACATGAATATAAAGATAATACAGTACAATGGGCGTGCTTATCTCCAGCTACAGAGCTCATCACACAAATGCCTGCCCCCGTCGGGAATCTAACCCGAGCCTCGGTTAGTCAGTGTAGTTAGGCGTGTACGCTAGCCCAACGAGGCAGCCAAATACATTGCAAGTATATATTAGTGGACTTTTATAAAACTTGAGGAGAATTTTCATGTTTGGTGCCATTAACAACTTCTTTTGTGCGCAGAATTATCTGGCGCACTTATAAAAAACAAAACACATCAAATCGTCACAAACTAGACATCGTGGTGATGAAACTGAATTCGGTTTTTGGGGTTTCGATTAAAACAAAGTGAAAGTAAAATATCTTCACGCCTACGCAGAACCACAATCAAGCCACTCACGACTAGCCGACATACTAAATCAAATTACGATAAAAATATTGTTACCTGAAAATTTTGAGTTTGAGTCTGCTTAACTCATTTACGGTACGTTAAAACGGATTTGTGATACGGTATCTGAAACAGTTTACGTGTTTACTGCTTATTAAAAAAATTAAAATCCAAAAGGCCAAAAAAGAAGGTTCAAATTTAATAATTAAATAAAAAGCTTTTGGTTGTGCACAAAAACTTATATTTAGAATTAAGTATGTCTGTGTAACAATATTAATAAAAGGTGACTGTAGTATTACGGTTTGTGTTGATAGGACTTTAAAATTTATGTGACTATGTAAACCAACATTAGCGCTCTAATCGCGCCGATTCCATTTTGTTATGTGAATTAGGCCACAGGCTTTCCGTAAAAAGCCCTTTCATTTCATTCCAATGGGTTAAATTGTTAAATTTGGTATATCCGAGTTTACGACCCCCAAGGGACCGTCCGAGTGGGTCATTCTATAAAAGAGGTATAAATAACCATTACCATTCGGTTTCACAGGCGGTTCCAGCTAAATCAGTTTGAACTTAATACGTATAGAGTATACCTACATGCAGAAATGATTGCACGCAAGGAACAGAACATAAAATGATGTTTTTGAAAATAAAAAAAAATGCTATAACCTAACATAGTCACATTCAATTTTCTAATAATAATAAGCTAAATTTTAAATTAGACGCCGTTTCTACAAACGGAACATAATTTCAAATAAAAACTTATTGGTCCCGTAGTTTTTTAAATACATGAATAAATAGAATACAAATCAACCAGAATTCAATCAAAACTGTATTGGATTTAGAAATACAATTGATTTCAAGTTGTATTTTGTAAAATATATTATCTAATGTACAATATACCAATGTTCACCCGACATGATGCCCAAAAACTTGAGCATCAAATTCTCTTTTTATAAATTTTGTACAACAAATAATCTTGAACTTAATTTTTAAATGAATCTCCGACAAACGGTCCATCCCTTTAAAAGTTACGATGCCAAAGAGAGAGACACACACACTAACACACATCTAACTTACAACACCTTTTTTTGATGTGCTTCAGATAAACTGCTTAAAGTCTAAATGCACAATATCGTAGTTTTTCAAGTATGATTCATCAGCTACCTCCTAGTTCTCTCATCAGGCCGTTGTCATCAAGTCCTCGTCATTAGAAAATATGAACATATCTAGTTGAGACGAATCTTATGAGTCCAAACTCGATAGGCTTACCAATAAACATTCCAGCGTCACGTCTATCTTAGAGCTCCGTCATAAAACCAGGTCAGTTGTACCAGAATTCATTAGTTTCTTAACTGCTATGTCTTACATACGTTCAAAAGTGAAATAAATAAACATGGTGCATCTGATATCCATTTCCGATGCTTAGAAATGAGCTGATGACCTTGAATGCCTGGACAGATCTCCATAAAGTATAGCTATGATCCATCTTGACGTCAGCTTTCAAATAAAAAAAACGTTGTTTCAAAATCCGTGCATGTTTTGACGAGCTACGATGCCACACTCGTTTAACATGATAACGGATCACTCGAGTCGAAACGAGACTAACAAAAATCTATTTGTTATATAAATAGAAATGTAATATGTAGATTTGTACAAAAGATTTCCTCCATACTCAGCGGTGTGTAATAAACCGAAATATATAAGTGGAGAAGATTTTCTCCACCGGAATTGTCACACGAAACACTGAATTACCGGATTTGGTGAACAACGACGGAGGTGTTATTAAGTATATTTATTCAAATGCGGAATGTGAATCCCAGGTGCTTTTGTTTTTGAGCCATTGGCATGTTCGGGGAAAGCCGGCGGTGATATAAATCTTTATTGTTGCGTCTACAACATTATATATTTTTAATTTCTTAAATAAAAACATTTACCAAGCACATTACTAGATTTTCAGTTTAAAGTCTATAAATACTTGTTTGTTGCTTCTAAATATAGACTTCAGGGAATGAGCTGGAAACCTAATGTTTCAGTCTACTATTAAATAAATACTTAAGTTTCGAATATTGTTCAGAACTGTGTTATAGAATATGCTGGAAGAAATAAATTTATTCATTGTACATACATATCTTCACGTCAAGTCTTTTACGGGGTAGGCAGAGAGTATCGAGTGCCAGAACTCACGATCCTGACAAACCTGTATGGCTTCCTTCACATTCATTTCCTTTTCATACAAACACGTCGGTTTCGGAGACTGTTGACACCACCCTCGTATAACACCCGAGCGATTTGATCATGAAATGTCAATCTTGGTCTCCCCAGGTACCTATCTCCATCCACATTCGCATTGTATATAATATCTACTTTGTCAATCTTTTATCTGTCATTCTTTCCACATGACCGAACCAGCGGAGCATGACCTTTCGCATTTTAACACCAACACTTTCTTTCAATCTTACTCTTTCTCGGATCTCACTGTTATATTCATTGTAATATATACAAAGAACAAGCACACCTACTTCTTCTTTTAAATTACTTGTTTCATAATTTGTAGTTATTACATTTAATATAAACTCTTCATCCCTCTAACCGTCTAACGGCCGCACTCACAGACATCAATTATGTTTTTTTCAGACATTAAGAGATATTTTTTTCAGGCAGAGATTTTATTCAGACATTAATTTCAGACATAAAGATTATAAAAATTTTGATTTTAATGATAGATTAATGTTAATTGACGTCTCTGATTATAGCTTTAAGTAGTCTATGAAGCTATGGAAAAAGAGAAGAATTCCACATTTTACCACATGCCCGGAAATTCAGGTATCTTAAATGGTTAAAGCGTCGTCAGTAAGAGATGAAGGTTTAGAATTTCGGGTTTAAATCCCGTCTAATGTGAAAACTTTCTTTTAGTAAAACATTGTGAAAATTTACCCTAATTTGGAAATGTGTTAAAATTAAAATATGTTAGTTTAGTAATCCTCTTAAATGAAAATGAAATTAATGAAACATTATGTTATATTTTATGTTCGAAGAGTTAAGTAGCTAATGAAATGTTCGTCTCAATTATTGAATGTAATAAAACATTTTCAATCAGCCTTTAAAATTTATCAAAAAAAAAAAACTTATTACGTACTGTATTACTGGAAACTTATTACCTTCTGGTCAACATAGTTTTGTCAAAACTAGCAGATTAGAAAACCTTTTAATAATCTGGCATTATTATTTACTTACGACCGTATTGCGGACGTTAATTAACATTTAATCTATCACTAAACCACAATTTTGTATGGAAAATAACTGAAAAGTAATTGAAGTATGTATATAATATTAATCGCCTCTTGACATGAGGTTCCGGGTTCGAATGCTGGGTTGGGCAAGAAAAAGAAAATTTGGGTTTTCCAATTCTCTTATAAAAAAAATGTTGCTCGGGATTGGATATGTGCCCAGTTGGCGAAGGCTTGGCATCTATAACATGGTGGGACTTAGTGTCTTCGGCTAGTCGTGGGTGCCCAGGTTTTGCCTCTGCCTAGCTTTTCGGAGATATGGACGTGAAGATACTCTTTGAGCGCGGCCGTAAGTAATTCTCTTAGCAGGCGATGGGGTTGTCACAAGCCGTAGAACGTATTATTTCGGCCCGATCACTTTTGTTTGTATTCGTACTCTATTTACTTAACATTTTACTCGTAAAAGAGCGGCACTTAATTATTTATCTTCTATGTAGAATTTCAGTTCTGCAACAAAACCACTAATACCGCAACAGTTGAAAGTGGAGCCAAAAGTTTAAATTATACATAGCCCCTGGCTATTTGTAGGTTGTCTGGCTCGACATGGACTTGAGAGGAATAATTAGTAATTCAGCCTTGCATTGAAGACCACACATTTAGATCGATGAGTTCAAAGTTTTATTTTAGATTTTACACATCTAAAATAGTTTTATTGGATAAATTTTAACCAAAAATACTGTTAGTTGATTTTGATATCCTAAAATGTTTTAATAACAGCCGCACTCAGAGACCTCAATTAATATTTAATATTTCATTAAGTCATATTTTTGTTTTGAAAATGTCGACTTAATGACTGATTAAAAGAAAATTGTCGTGTCTGAGTGCGGCCATTAGTCTTTCTCCACCACTGTATTTTTTTCGTTTCTTTAAGGATTTTAGGTTTTCTTCTATGACGTAACCGATGTCGATACAGTTTTTATTGTCAGATAGGAAATTTGTTTAGAAAGATCTATTTGTTAAAAACATACTATGATATGATAGATTTTATATTTGCGAATCTGTGCCAGATCGTGACAGTGGATTTAACTTTATAATATATTGTGATTGAGTTTGAAATGAAAAAAAAAATGTTCCATCTTAAATTCAGTATGCGCTATTTAACGCTATTTAATTTACTCAAAAATTAAATACAATATTTGTAAATACTGTCATCATCAGATTCAGACTTGGTTGCAATGGGACCACCTCAGAAGTGGTCAAAATAATTTTCTTTTTTAAATCAATTTAGAAATCGATTAACGTGCGTAAAAAATGTAGGAGTCGAACGTATAAACTTTGATAATTGTAATTGTAAATAATGTATTTATTCATAAACAATGTGGAACAGCTAAAAAATGACATAATATTTTAATAATACTCCTTCTGCGTGCTTTTAAAACACTTCCATTAAGGTAAGCTCTTATCCGATGATATGATATTTTTAATGATAAGAAACTGCGACTCCATAATTTACTATTTTGACTATGTTCTTAACACGAGAATTTTTTGGTATTTTATTTGTTAATAATATATTATTGTAGGTGTTTAATAAATTAAAATTTTATTTATTGTATTCGTTGTTTTTTACTTTTTTACATGTCATCCTTCACGAATTAAATTAACTAACCGGTTCACACAATGTTTTTTTGCATCATTAGAGTATTATTTAGGCGTTTTCTTTTAGCAAATTTCGACATAGTTTCGGCGTTGCTTTTGTTTTAATTTAAACACACTTTTGCCATTCCTTTTTAAGCTCGTACATGTTAAAACTTTGTGAAAGTATAGTATGTTTTTGTGTACAAGTGGCTAGCGTACCCGCCTAAGTACACCGATCAACCACGAGGCTCGGTTTCGATTCCCGACGAGGGCAGACATTTGTGTGATGAACATTTAGATATCTACATTTCCAGGTCTGGGTGTCTATTAAATTTATTCTAGTATCTATTTAAGTATGTCTATGTATTAGAATCGTTGACTAACACCCATAACACAAGCATACAATTTGCTTACTTTGGGGTTAGATTCAATTTGTGTAACTTGTCCAGAGATGCAATTTACTTAGAAACAATTGTACTTTCCACAATATATTTTATTATTTTTTATTTTTATGGTTTAGCCAACCGGTTTCGCTATACAAGCATCATTAGGGCTATATAACAACTACAAGTGTTTCTAAGTAAATTGCATCAAGAATGGAATTCCACCAAGCACCGACGATAAGAAGTATAGAATCTATTGTCCAGAGATATTTATTTATTATTATTTATTAATTATTGAAATCGAAGTCGATTTTTTATGTTATATACGTAGATTACAGACTCACAAGATTTAAAAACTCGACCGTAGACTCTGGTTTTGCACATTTTTATTGATTTTAAGTCAGTTTGAAGTAAGTTTTTGCATAAGTACTCCTTTTAAATCAAGATAAAGCTAGCGAAGCCGCAAGCAACAACTGGCTTGTTAATAATGTGGTACCAGGAGTAAATAACGGTACGGAAGTAGACCGAATCGCATACGTATAAAAGGTAAAGTCAATACTACCGTTACAATATTGTATCCTTTATTTGTTTTCACTAAAACGTTGTAGAAATCCTTTAAGAGCTCAACATATTGAAGCATTTCAAAACATGGTATTGTTATCCATTCCAAAAGCAAACACTGTTGTATAAAGGACTGAACACATTGGTTACATCGGTTAATTTAATAAAACATAAGAAAGAAGATGAACGAAATCTGTCTATGAGTTCAAAAGTTATGATGCCACAGATACACACAAACACACACATACACACACTCAGACACGTCAAATTGATAACAGGCACCCCTTTTTTAGAATAAAACATTTAGTACAAAAAAACTTACGAAAATTACTAACTTATCACTACAAAATAACTATAAACCGCAACCTATAACCAGGAGCCAGTTTCTTGAAACGGGTTAAGATTTTTTATTTGTTGACTTTAATCATATGGTTATAGAAAAGAAAACAGTCAATTTTTATATACAGAAGGCAATACCACAATCTCAAAAAAAACAACGCACAGGCATACACATCTTTAAAGCCTCAGTATTAAAATGCTTGCAATTTACCATGTGTCATCTTCGTTGTCAATAATGTGTTTGTAATTAGCAGTCAAATTTGGCACATAGCTTGAATGTTAGCTTAATATTGAACAACAAAGTGTCAGTCGAGGTGACAGTTATTCAGATGGACATAACTGTTAACATGATGCCGGGATGATTGCAGTTGACGTATGCATCAATTGTCATCCTGCAGCTGGGGTCTTAAGCCTTTGGACTCTAGCATGAGCAAGTTTGATAATCACTTGTCTTTGACCGGTTGAAAATTGCGCTAGTGTTGTGACATTGTGCTATAGAGGTTGCTATTTATTCTAGATGACTCCGATAGGCACAAAAACCTTTATTGTGTTTAAGAAGTTATGAAAGCGTAGGAGTAAAATATTTTCTTCACTTTCTTGTGTTTGTTTTATTGCGGTTACACCCACTTGCCAGAATTTCTTAACTTAATGTTGTTTCTCATAATTTCATATGTCATACTCATTGTTTACTATGTTAGTCACGTGTTAGAAACTTTGTTTCTCATACAGTCAATTTCAATTATATTACCTGCATTACAGTAAGCCGTATTATCACATGCCATAGTAATAACTACTAACTGGAACCAGAACTGTTTTTTAAAAATAATTTCCTTAGATGCCTACGTTTTGAGAGGAATACGTATAAGAAAATTTTATTATTTAGCTCTATGGGTTTGGCCTGTGCATTGATACATAAGCCCATCACTTTGTCTTTTATTTATATAGATGAGCATAGATGTCTTACTTCTGGGTCGTCTTTATTAAATTTATTTCTATATTTAATTAGGTTTTTGTATCTTTGGGTAAAATATAATATCACAAGTTTAAATTTATCTTAATTTAAGGTTTAATAAATTCGTATTAATTGTGAAGTTATATTTATTTTTGCAATACATTGTTAATCCGAAGATAAAACGTCTCTATGACAAACTAAAACTACTTGTTGCGGCAAAAGGTAAGAACGTGATGGGTATTTTTAGCGGGTAATATTTATGATTAAAAATGCTTTTAGAAATGTCGCTAGAATTTTGCTATCACATGTCAAGTTGTTTTGAAAATACAGGCATCAATATGTTTCTTGTTACTTTTATTCGCCTCTGTGGTCTAGCGGTTCAGTTGTTGGACTTGACTGCATGAGGTCCCGAACTCGAATCCCGGATCGAGCAACAAAAGGAAAATTGGGTTTTTCCAATTTTCTAATAAAAAATGTTGCCCGGTTGGCGATAGGCTTGCCACCTATCATATTGTGAGATTTAGTATCTTCGACTAGTCGTAGGTGCCCTAGTTGTGCCTTTGCCTACCTCTTAGGGGATATCGACGTGAAGTTACTTTAATATTCTATTGTGATGTAAGGATGTAACAATGTTATTGCCTTCCAGTGAAATAAGTAGTATAGCTTATGGTATTTACCATGAGGTAGAGTCCTATACAGCGAATTAATCGTTCATTTCGTTAATCAGTCAGTTGTCACAGTCGTATCCAGCCTTGTAGCTAGTAAATTCAAGCTAGAATTTTAACGAGCCATTAACACCCTAATCTCCTAATACCTTAATCGCCTTTGATATCTTTAGTGTTTTTTATATGATAAAATAGCTAACAAGCACACTGTTCTCCTGATGGTAACAGATAATTGTGGCACTACAACACCACTGATGTTGTAGGTGCGTTACTGTCTTTTGGCTCTGCCACTCACTGTCATTATGACGGCAGGAATGAATAAGGCGTTACGGATGATTTGCAGCATAGCACTCAACCCGCTGTGGATTTGTTGCTGATGAACCATTTAAACTTTAATCGCTTCTTACAAGTTATCTGGTAGGAAGGCAGTTGTTTTTGATTCTAAACAGAGACTCGGACTAATAACAAGGTCGGCAACGGGAGTCTAGAGGCACCTTGTGATCACCTGTCTGAGTTGACTTTCAGGAAATCTCCTTCTCTTACCGATATTGCTATTTGCTTTTGAATATTATTTGTTCCATTTTTTTTTGCTTGTCGATTACATCGACACTTTTTTCCTAATTAAAAATTTATATCAAATACTGTAAATGTGCAAGTTATCGAACTGAAAATATTATTTTGCAATGCGGTCTAGCGGTCCGGGTGTTGGACTTGACTGCATGAGGTCCCGGGTTCGAATCCCGGGTCAGTCAACGAAAAGAAAATTGGATGTTTCCAATTTTTTAATTAAAAAAAAAATGTTGGTCGGGATTGGAAATGTGCCCGGTTGGCGATAGGCTTGCCACCTATCACATTGTGGGACTTAGTGTCTTCGGCTAGTCGTGGGTGCCCTGGTTGTGCCTCTGCCTACCTCTTCGGGGATATGGGCGTAAAGATACTTTTAATTAAAACAATATTGTCCTTTGTTGGACCTTTGTTTTGCAACCTATCAAATTAAGGGAATGTTAGTGATTTCAGATAACCGTTGTTAAGCTGATTATAACTCTACCTAATTCTACGGAGAAAAGGGTGAAAAGAGACTAACATAAAATGTTAATTGACCACCTTGTTGGTCGAGTTGCTAGCGTACACGCCTAACTACATCGACCCACCGCGAGGCTCGGGTTCGATTCCCGACGGGGGCAGGCATTTGTGTGATGAACATTTAGATAACCGCGTTTCCGGGTCTGGGTAAATTTATTCTGGTATCTATTTAAGTATTTCTATGTATTAATATCGTTGACTAACACCCATAACACACGCATATAATTTGCTTACTTTGGGGCAAAAAAAAATAATAAAATGCTTTAATCCTGGCTATAACGTGCGACGGCTGAAGATATCAAAATTGAAAAACGTTTCGTAACCTGACGAGATGTTTGCAACTCAAAAGACCTGCATCGGACTACTGCATGTATATATTGGAATAAAGCGAATAAAGGCGAAGCTCTCTATATGCATGTAAATCTGCCTGAGGCCGCGATACCCAGTACAGATTGAATTCGAGCAGGAGCTTAACATTTTTATTGGATACAACGCTCTTGCCCGGCATCGTTTGATATTTATGTTGAGGCGATAGCCTCCTAGGTGGAAGCATTGCAGTTCAGAACATAGGTGTTTTTGTCGCTGGGTTTGGGTGTGTATTTCGTACATTTATTCAGTTATATTTATGTTTTTTAGCATGGCAGTATGACTAATACCAACATCACATACCAAAAATTTACTATACCTCTCTCTACACAATGTCTCCTTGTGCTAATATTTATACTTTCTAAAAAGTAGGTCCACATAACTATAGATGTATAACATAGCTTTTCTTTGAACTAAAAAGGTATAGAGGTAAGTCGTGGTACTAATCCGGGCGAGTCGCTGCGAAACTTGACTACCTAGCCAGATGTTAAAGCAGGCAGTCAGGTGATTCTATTCTGCAATAGAGCCTGGTCCAACACGAGGAAATACTATATATAACGAGGAATTCGTTGTCCTAAATGTGATTATTTATGGTACGAGAAAACCGTAAATAATTATTAGTTTATTATATTTACGAACATTGTATATTCGACACATGTTACGTGTTTTTACAGGTATCATTTTTGACTTAAAAATGAAAAAAAAATCTATACATGTAATAAAATAGTAATAAAACCAAATATGTACAAGAAATATTAAAAAAAAATTATATACACGATACAGAACCCAAAACGATGCTTATTAAACTTTTTGTATATTTTCCGGGTGTGTTGTAAGACTATAAAATGGATTTTTACTTATCTTTTATATACATTTATATTTTGATTTTAGTTTAGTAGTTGCTAATAGCCCCAGTCTACATATGGGATACCGTTTACGGTGGGAAAATATTTCGCTTCCATAACTTACCACGAAAAGTCACTTCAACGCCTGTACAAAGTCGCAGGCTACAGCTAATGTATCGTTAACTAAAGACACTTAAGTTCCAGATCAACCCTGCGACAGATAGACACAATAAAGGTACGTCAATATACCTCCCTAAAGTATTCCACCACACTGCGAGCTTCAAATGAAATATGAACAAACAAAATACATTAAAACTTTGTTTAGAATGCTCCATCCACATTAATTTAGGCTCGGCCATTAACTAACCTAGCCACGTAATTAATTTCAATTCAAACTGTGGATCCAAACTATTGCTGGCTGCCATCGTAACTTATTCAGATCCATACTCAGTTATTATTATGTATAAATTTGATAGATATACATTGGAAATGAGTGGCTTTGTCAACTATCTAGTTCACATTACTGCATTTTAAATTACATAAATCGTCGGCTTATTGCAAGAAGTCATTATGTGACATATTCATTATTCTTATATTATCCGTAATTTCAACATTTTAACAGTAAATGTCTGACTGCCAAAGTTGCAGTTATGGATTTCATAGCAAGCTGTGTAATGCCTAAAGTAAATTAGCTAGAATTAAGTGAGTTTTTGCATTGTCGAATATGTCAAAATGAAGCCATTTATGAAAAAAACGTATGTAGTGATTTTTTTGCAGTTAATGAGTTCTTGCAATAAGCAGACGATATTATAGTACAAGCGTAGTTAAACTTTGAAAAACTGAGTTCGAATTAATAAGTAATTCGTTTTTCCACCATGTTAGTCTAGCTCTGCTCAGTAAAACAGACCATCTGCATTTCTAGTAGACATCTCGTAAGAGGCGAGTACGTGTTAAAAGATAAATCACTATCAACAAGGCCACTGGAGGTATAGTACTGTGCAGCAACTTCCCCGGGTAGATCCACTGATTACCTACTCCTGCCGCCATTATAACTCTCATGTTCCGGTCTGGAGGATAGAGTAGCCAGTAGATTTGCACAATAGGCATTTCATCCTGGCCTCACGACAGCGACGCACCTGCAACATCTATGGTGTATATTTGGTGTTTTCCTCGGTTTCCCTAGGACTTCCTCGTCAGATTTAGATTGGATTTAGATCGGACCACCTCGGCAATACACTCTTTGAAATAAAAAAATAACTTTGAAAACGGTTTGGAAATAGAGAACATTACAGCCTCCTCTTTTTTTTTTGAAATTGGTTCAAAATTGCATTACATTCTGTTATGATTGAGAGATATATTTTAATATAGTACTTTTATGTTAGGTGGTATCAATTTATTCTATCAAACATATAAAAGTCTAGTATTTGTAGCAAAACACCTACGAAACGGTAACCCAAAATTATTTTTCACACTCCTAATTGATAAGGATGGTCCGCTAATTTTTAATAACATTTTTTATGTTTGATTAAATCCATAAACAACCTTTGACGTCTTTTTAAAATTAAAATATTCCACGTGTTGTCATAGTCTATAATACGCTGTGAAACAAATTATAATATCAACATATCTTTAAAAGTATCTTCACGCCCATATCCCCGAAGAGGTAGGCAGAGGTACAACCAAGGCACCCACGACTAGCCGAAGACACTAAGTCCCACTATGTGATAGGTGGCAAGCCTATCGCCAACCGGGCACATTTCCAATCCCGACCAACATTTTTTTTTTAGAAAATTGGTAAAATCCAATTTTCTTTTTGTTGGCCGGCCCGGGATTCGAACCCAGGACCTCATGCAGTCAAGTCCAACACCCGGACCGCTAAACCACAGAGGCATATCTTTACTCTTCTTTAGTCTATGTTTAAGAATAACACAGTAAATATTCATCCTTTGAATATCTACCTTATTTATTAATAACGATTTAGTAGGAGTTTTGGGACCATCGAGAGAAAAGATGGTCGAAGTTTTTTCATAATTATTGAATTTCTAGTTAATATTAAGTAAAATTAGTCAAAGTTGGTATCATTTTGTACAATTTTGTTCAGTGAAAGTGCACAAATGAAATAATCACGAACAAATAAGCGTATCATGTATATCCTCCTTACCGACTAAATTCATTACATGAGCTTGAGTAATGAGGCCACCGCTTTACCCAAGAGCCTGATATGACTTACTGACGACTTATGACTGATGACTAATTATAATTGATATAAAATTTGATGCGAATTCCTCCTTGACTAATGGCAAAATACTAACGTATAGGCCAAAACCTAAAGAAAGAAAAAAAGAAGAACGGCTTAGTACTTTAATATTTTTTGTATAGAAAAAACATGACAAAACAACGTTTACCGAGTCAGCTTGTATTTTAGTACATTTGTTTTTGTTTGTTAAAACAAGTGTGCTTATAGCATTAAATAATATACGAAATGCATTAATAAAAAACAGATGAAATATATTTAATATTTTCAATCATCGGCGCTTGGTAATACTTCGTATCATATGAGTAAGTAAGTTAAATAGTATAAACTATATAGCTTCTTCAATCGGTGAGTAAAAAAGTTGATAGGAAGCCGTCTATCATAGTACCAGGTATATGGTGCGAAGGTATCGCACAATAAAGATGTCAGGCTTGAATGTGGACGGATGCAAGGGTTGAAGTGGGCCAACGGAAATACGGACGGCTTGTGTGAAGAAAGACATGTGTGTAAAATATGCGAATATAGTCATCTCTATGTCTATAAGAATGAATGGAAGAAAGAAACTCCATACTCCAAGGCAAGAAAATAATAATTTAAATAGGTCATATGCATGTTTTATGTACTTTTTGTTATATATTTATATGTAACATAACACACAAACACACATTCACGTTTATATTAATATACATACATACATATCTTCACGCCAAATCCCTTACGGGGTAGGCTGAGAGTATCGAGTGCCAGACCTCACGATCCTGACAAACCTGTCTTGCTTCCTTTTCATACAAAGACGCCGGTTTCTGAGACCCTTGACACCACCCTCGGATAATATCCGATTGATCTGATCGTGAAATGTCAGCCTTGGTCTCCCCGGGTACCTACATCCATCCACATTCGCATTGTATATCTGCTTTGTCCATCTTTCATCTGTCATTCTTTCCATATGACCGAACCAGCGGAGCATGCCCTTTCGCATTTTAACACCAACACTTTCTTTCAATCCCACTCTTTCTCTTTGTCTACCAAATTTCTACATAACAAGAAATACTCTGTTTTAGCTACTATTAAGCCCAATGCGAGATCATCAGAAATAATACATAGTTTTAGAGATTTTTCAGGTTTATCAAGCAAGGATTATGCAATTGTAGCAGCCGGCTCAAATGATTGTGATCCA
>NJDC01004926.1:59523-70012 GCA_002245475.1 Calephelis virginiensis
TTTAAATTAATTTATAACAAATTATGAAACTTATGTTCATAAATAAATAAAATGTTTATAAAAATGTAAATAAGGGCTGTGATTTAAATGTACATTTTTATAAAAATACGTAATTTTTTAAAATTAACTAAATGTTTGCACACCACAATGTGGTAGAATATGTTGTATTCTTAAATATCTTTATAACAACTTTTTAACACACATATTCCGCAAATAAATAATTTTCATTTCATTTCGTTTCATTTCTCGAATCTCACTGTTACGAATGCGGTCAGCGAGCGTTACACCACAGATTTTTCGTAGTGCTTTCATTTCTACCGCATTTATCCTACTTTCATGCTCTTTCTGACATACCCAACTCTCGCTTCTATACAATAACGTTGGAATAAGCACAGAATTATGCAAAGCGAGTCTAGCTTTTTGACTCAAAACCTCGCTTTGGAATAGCTTACCCAACGCTCCATTCACACTATTCCCTGCACTCACTCTCCTCTCTACATCCGCGGTGTACCTTCCATCCCTGCTAAAAGCACAACCAAGATTTACAATTTCATTCACTTGTTCCAGCACTACATCATCAACCAAAACTCTTACATCCGTTCCGGCTACGTCTCTACATTATGTAGAGATTAATATAGATGGCCAAATGGTAATATGATGAAGACACTATTATCATTTGAACTTGCGACCTTCATTGAGAAATTCTCTTAACATTGAAAATTCATTCCCAGATAATATATGAAAAAAAATTAAACCATTTCAAAAGTGTTTAAGTTCAGTTACATAACAATAATTTAATTTAAACATGCCGCAGCAAAGTACTCGTATTAAGTTAAACAAAATTAGCACTAAACGAAACCGCTTTGTTGACCACTGTACGCTGTCCAATGTGCTCTGCGGTCAGGCATTATGAATATTAATATTTCACATCACATTCAACATTGTGTTTACAATACTACCTGTGTGTCGATGTAATGAATTTGACTTCTTAACATTTTAATATCGGTGAACCAAAACAGACATAGTAAAATTGACAACTTTATACTTGTGGTTTAGTTGACTTCTACTTGATGCAGGTAAAGATGAAAAATACTTTTGTTTATTTTTTAATGATTATTTGTATCGGCGTAACCATATTAGTTTATCTGAAAAACTAGAATAATTAAGTTAAATAATTTGATGATATCCTAACAATTAGTTCATAAACCATTAATTGATTACTTTGAGTTTATTACGATGTGAAATAAAGGTTAATTGTTATTTGAATACTTAGCCTAACGACTTGTAAACACGTGCACATGAGCCGAGACCTATAAATACACCCGCACTGTAGGGAATAAGGCATTCACACGCCAATCGCCACACAGTACGGACCTCTCTGGGACGTCGTTGCTTGCTTATGAAGTTTTTTAAGAAGACCAAAAAAGAGTCATCACCGTGGAAATGACAAGTGTGGCGTCAGCAATGCTGACGTTATACTTTTTAAAACACTACGGAGTTTCCTCCTCCATCATATATATCTGCCAATAGTAGGGGAGCCCGCGATGCGAAATGTGTAGTAACTCCAGCGTAATTGGGACCCATTGCACTTTGTCGATTAAATAGTGGAGAGTAAAAAAGGTCATGTAAGGTTTTTCTTTTTAGCGGTGCGTTAAGTGTCGAGAAGCTAAAACAGCAATTACAGTCACTTGACCATAACCGAACTCATCAAATATTAATAATATATATCTCTAATGTGTCTCCGATGACAGAAATATGTCAATCAGACAGATTGCTGTAATAGACAATTAACACATATGACTTGGTTTTTGAAAGTTTCTGAACCTCCTACTCCCGTACGTCTTATTCAAATCATCAGAAAATTCAAACATAGACTTATTGGCATGTAATAAGCCCGCCGTACTTTAATCTGACACGCTCGAGTATATTTTCAAGCCAAAAAAAATTAGACAGACAACCCTACATGCGCGTCTCTATGTAGAGATTTGATACATAATGGAGGTGTTCAACAATGGTACAGGGTATCCCATACCTTAATCTGACGCGCCTGAGTTAGTCCAAATATCCCCTCTTGGGCTCTCCTACTACAATTTTTTTGATGATACTGTTTTATGTGTTGATAAAAAATACGAAAAAACGACCAAGGAGAAACTGGTTTATAAAATTCATGTGTACAATAAGAAATATAAGATAATACGGCGTGAATTTAAGCCAGCTCAAGTTGGTTTTACTAACAAGAATATTGTTATGATACCAAACCATATATCGGATTTTGTAAAAAATAGTATAAAATCACAATAGAGTCATACTTGCCTTCCGAAAAGAAAACTATCAAACTGCGGCCCAGTAATGACAATGGAGTCTTTTTTTAGTTTTACTACATTTAAATTATTTATTCAACAGTAGATGTTGTTTTTCGGTGCTGTATATCCCAGTGCAGCGGACAGTTTTTTTTTTCACCTAAAATTGTAAGTAAATTAGAACGTATGATATTATGAAAAAATGTTGCCATTTCAAATAAGATTAAGTGTATTAAAATATTTTAGAGGGAAATGTCAGCACGATTTATACAATACTTGTAAGTTTTAAAAAGTTTAGTAATAAGAGTTTTTCTTTGAATGAAGTTGTGTGTGAAATGAACGAAGTGAAATGAAGTTTTTCTGTGAATATGGTGTGGTATCTAAAGTGGCTATTTTATCTTTGTGGCCTAATGAACGTGTACCAAGTTTTCACGATGAATTTTAATTAAATCTGAGAACGAAGTTTGAACAAACAAGTAATGAAATCCTTATTTACGGCAGTTTCCAAGACTTGAATGAAAAAACAAGGAAAACATTACTTTGGCTTATCGATGAGTTGTTTGGAAGCCGATTCAAACTCGCGTAAATATATTACAATAACGACTTTGTATTTAACTAGTTTACGTCTATTTAATTAACATGTGACCTTCATTCCTGGACTATTACCTCTTTTTTAAGTTGACGGATTTCGAATAAACTTGTCTTTGATTTTACACGAAATGGTTTTCATTTATCATATAAAACAAGGTTGATTGTATTTTATAAAACATTTTTACTGACACAGTTCTATTTAGTTTTTTTATAACATTACTTTTAAACGTATATAGAACGAGTAAAGCTAATAGCAAACTTTTAAATAAAAGATATTTTACAAGATCAGAAAAAGTAATTGAAATATTCTATGTATTACTTACAAATATTATAGACAGTTTTTTTTACGAATTTAAATCTTAAATTGTGAAGTTTTAAAAGTCCAATCGTAAAATGCATTGAATTTTATGTTATGTAACGCGTCTGACTTATTTGTTTTACTCTGTGAAAAATAATCAGGCATACAAAACCCTTACAAAAGTACAAAAAAAATTTCAATTTCGGTGGAAAACTGGCATATTTTAATTCGGAGTGAAATGAAAAAGTTCCATCATTTAGTCCCCATACTATTTCAGTCGGTGGCATCCAACTGTCCCGTTTGATATAAAATACGTCTCCCGCGGGAAATTTATTCGTGGTGGATCCTAAGCTTCTATAATGTAACTTCAATACCCCATTTCTACTACTTGGAATTAGTATGGAAATTTATTTTCTGATAATATTATAAGTCGGTTTTAAAGTATGTTCTATAAAAAACTTGAAACATATTTTAAAGAAAGTTTAAAAATCTTATCTTATTAATATTATAAATGCGAAAATTTGTATGTTTGTTACTTCTTTACTCAGAAACTGCTGAACCGAAATTTGGCACACACTTAGAGGGTACATACATATCATCACGCGAAGTCCCTTACGGGGTAGGCAGAGAGTATCGAGTGCCAGACCTCACGATGCTGACAATCCTGTCTAGCTTCCTTCACATTCATTACCATTTTCATACAAACACGACAGTTTCGGAGACTCTTGACACCGTCCTCGGATAATATCCGAGTGATCTGATCGTGGAATGTCAGCCTTGGTCTCCCCGGGTACCTACAACCATCCACATTCGCATTGTATATCTGCTTAACTAAATCTTCGATTAATACATAGGATAGTTTTTATCCCGAAACAATGTTCCTGCGGGACCACGCGGGCAACTCCGTGGACAACAGCTAGTAGTCCATGTGTATATTCGTAAATTATTGCAAAATGTATTTCATTATCCTTATTTAAATGGGTACCTATTAATAAAAGTCTTTATTTATTGTTTTTGTGTTCTACATTTTAGTTTTTTGTTTGATATAAGAAGGCAAAAAGGTGAAATGATTTTCTTATGTTGAGTAATACGTGTCTTCTGTAGACACAAAAAATATAATCTGTAATGTTGAAAAATCCTTTGTTTCAATTCCTAATCGGTACAAGACAATAATGAGGATTGGCATTCATTGGCGTAAACATAGCCTCTGTGGTCTAGCGGTCCGGCGCCGTATTTGACCTCTTGAGGTCATGGGTTCCGTCCCCGGGTCGGGCTGCAACAAAAATGAGAAAAAAATATATTTTCAATTTTCTAACAAAAATAACGTTGAACGAGATTTTATTTTTGCTTTGTTGCCGATAGACTTGCCATCTATTACATTGTTGGACTTTGGCTAGTCATGGGTGTGCCTCTGTCTGAAACTTCGGGATGTGGGCGTGAAAATACTTTTACGTTATTGAATCCCATATAAATAAAGCGACATACCCATACTTACTACCTAATTGTTGCAGGACCACTTCCTAATCTGACTTAGTGAAATAATTTATATTTCTATTACAAGCTTACCTTGTTAGGGTATGATGAATAAATACATTCCTATATTGATACATGTATTGAATGTCGATTAAACTGAAAACTTTTTTCACGTCACTTTTGAACTCCAAAAGCGGTATTACCAAATGGATATTAAACTTGGAAAATTTAAGATCATCGTCATTTCTGCATGGTCTGCAACAAAACCCTTGGTGTTGCAAATGTCCGTAGAGGCGTACAATTCCCATTAGGGGTCACTTGTAGAGGTACTCTTGAATCTCGATTTCATACGAATTGGAGGTGATGTCGTTGGGTACTCTTAAACACAATACTATCGAATTATTACCATTTAATAATAATTATATAGTTACATTTAAATTTTCTCTTTCTTTAAAATTTGTAAAAATAAATAGTAAACTAACTTATATTTTTTAAACTAAATGTTAATAATCCGCTAGTGTATGTTCTTGAAAAATACCAAAAATAAAATATCCGTCTCCCCTTGTTGGTTTCCCCCGTGTTGGTCCGGGCTTCTTTGCAGAATAGACCATCTGCCTTCCTGCCAGACAGCTCGTAAAATGCGAGCATAGGCTTACCGTCACTAACACCGTGACATCTGACTAGGTGGTAGAGTTTCGCAGCGACTCACTCGGATTGGTACCACCGCCTTACCTATTTCTGGCGCCATAGCATCATTACGTCTTCCGGTTCGGAGGGTATGGTAACCGGTAAACTTATTTTGGCTCGAGGCCTAACATCCCGGCCACAGGTTGGCAACGCACCATTAACACCTTTGGTGTCTCCAGGCGGCGTGAATTTCTTACCATCAGGAAATCCGTCTGCTTATTTGCCTTCCAATATCATAAAAAACCGTCTTTGGATGATATAAATATACAATTTGCATGAAATGGAGATTAAAGAGTAGTCCTACCGCTGCCAGGTTGGCTTTCTATGAAAAAGACAAATCAAAGGAAAGACCATAAAAAATAATTTTACGCGATACTATAAAAATCCCTGTAAAAAACCTATAGCAATATCGTTATCGGATTTGTTTGAAACATATTTTTCGATTTGATTACAAAAACTCAGAATGCTTTTCCAAAATTGAACCATGTCTATCAACTAGAGTAGCAGGTGCGGCCACTTCCCAATTCACACGAGCATCGACGCTGAGAGGATTGGATTGAAACTTTTAAAAAACTAAGCTTATTGTTGCGTAAAACATACAGATACGATTAGAATTTACCTTCACACAAAAAACAGCGGTGGTAATGTTATTGCGCACTCGCTAAACTAATTTCTAGGTGAATATCGCTTTCTTCTTTAGACGACAGTAATAAAAAAAACACGTTTTGTGTTGTTAAATTAGTTTATAAAATATTTTACAGATATTTTATTAAATATGTTACTAGTTGATACGTCCAAACTAGTATGACATGTTTTAAATGATCCATCTCTGTTTTTTTAAATAATACTAGCTGTTGCCAGCGGCGTTTCCGCGTGGTTAATGGTCCCACAGGAACATTTTCTCAGGATAAAAATTATCCTGTATGTTATATCAAGTTACCCTCTATGTGTATGACAAATTTCATGAAAACCTGTTAGCAGTTTTTGCGCGAAAGAGTAACAAACAAACATTCAAAATTTCGCATTTATAAAATTAATAGAATACACTAAAAGCATTAAAAAGATATCAAGTAAGTGTAGTTTGTGCTCAGCAGAATTACCATATTAATTATCGCAGTTAATAAATCAAATGTAATTTTTGATAGCTAATGTTTTCTATTTATTGTTATATGTATATAAAACACAAAATTCCAAAGACGGTAGTCTTACAACTAAACCGTCGTGGTCAAAATTTCCTCACAATGCGTACCGTTTCCAAAGCTACTACTAATGCTAATACTACTTTAATCCAAGAATGCAGCTCACTGCATTACTTAGTGTGTTACATGATACTGTCCACTATAAGAACATTTACTGACATGAATAGTCATGTACTAGCACGATACATTCTTATAACAAATAGTCTTATATAGGAACATTTGTTCATGTGCCAACATCCCAACATATCGGCCACCTCGTGATCCAAATCTATATGTTTATAGTTATTACTACCTTTTAGTTTATATATCGACGGTTAAAGGGAAGAAGGTCTAAAGCGAGAACAGAGGCTATATTGAGTTATATAATTGTACTTGGAACCAGCAACATTTTCTGCGTTGTTTGAATCTGGCTTCTATAAAATCGGAGTATTTTTTTGGCTTTTCAATCCGGAATGGATTGGACTAGAAGTCGAAGCCACACAAAATTTTCACTTTTTAAATCCTAGATATAAGCTAATATAAGAGCGGGACAATTTTATATTTATACTAACTGTCCCGGCAGACGTTGTTCTGTTATATTGTTAATGTGATTTTAGCGAAATAAATTTGGGGTGAGTCACTCTCATCATATATGGGTATACTTTTATGGGTAGACTTTTATATACAAGCTAACAGATTCTGTTAGCTTTGAGTGCCTAAATTTAAAAAAGTTCTTTAAGTAAGAATTACCTGATATAAATTAAGGAAAATATATTGTTCTATGAAGCATTTTTACTTCGAACGGTATATAATAGTCTATCGTCGTTTTAATCGTTCCACTTGGCATAGATATATGAATAATTGTCGCTTCAGCTATTTTAACTTCAGCTCATTATAGACGTTCTGTTACTAATGTTATATTAAGTTACAGCAAGAAGGCCAAAACGATTTATCCGAAATTATATAAATCTTATATAAAAAAAATTATATAAAGTCGCCTCTGTGGTCTAGCGGTCCGGGTGTAGACTTGACTGCATGAGGTCTTAGTATCTTCGGCTAGTCGTGGGGACCTTGGTTGTACCTCTGCCTACCTCTTCGGGGATATGGGCGTGAAGATACTTTATATATAAATTTATACATATATATATAAATTTACACCCTATTACGAAACCAAAGTATAATGAGTTAAAAAATTGTTCGGGATTTGCGTATTTCCCAAAATATTCCATAGTCAATATTTGACGTTTCCAACTGGCAACGCTAAAAACGTTTTAATAGAATCTCACATAGAAGATGAGTCAGGTGATGAAACATTAATTAATTAATTGCTATTAAGTTCTTAAATTGTATAGTTAATAAATAAATCGCCTCTGTGGTCTAGCTGTTCAGTTGTTGGACTTGACTGCAGGAGGTCCCGGGTTCGAATCCCGGGTCGGGCAACAAAAAGAAAATTGGGTTTTTCCAATTTTCTAATAAAAAAAAATGTTGCTCAGGATAGGATATGTGCCCGGTTGGCGATAGGCTTGCCACCTATCACATTGTGGGACTTAGTATCTTCGGCTAGTCGTGGGTGCCCTGGGTGTGCCTCTGCCTACCTCTTCGGGGATATTTTTACTTGAAAACTTTGTTCTTGAAAACTGTATTTTATTTTATTTAAATCCTATCATATATTTTAAGTATACTTTTCTTCAATTTATTGTTGTATATAATTACTTTAAAGTTTAAATGTAAGAATAAAGTGTGTGAATATTAGTCATTTTTTTGTATGATATGGGAAGGCAAACATGTAGACGGATTTATTGATGGTAAGAAATTCACGCCACCTAGAGATACCAAAGGTGTTAATGGTGCGTTGCTAACCTGAGGGTGGGATATTAGGCCTCGAGCAAAAGTAAATTTACCGACTACCTTACCCTCCGAACCGGAACACGTCATGACGTTATGGTGGCAGGAATAGGTAAAGCGGTGGTACCAATCCGAGTGAGTCGCTGCGAAACTCTCCCACCTAGTCAGATGTCACGGTGTTAATGACGGTAAGCCTATGCTTGCCTTTTACGAGCTGCCTAGCAGGAAGGCAGATGGTCTATTCTACAAAGGAGCCCGGACCAACACGGGGAAAATCATTGATTAAAATTAAACTATCCGTTTAAGTCCCACTTCATAGAACAAATAAAATATAGCTTTGTCATTAAATCAACCTACCATATTCTATTTTATCATCTCGTAACGTAAATTTTTATTATTTGATTTACCTTCTATTTCCCACCACTTTAATATTTCCATCATTATATATTAGAACATAGTATAACTACAGTGGCGTTTAAATTACTCTACTTTAATCAGTTCGTATAATTGCCTACTGATCAATCATTTCGCTTCAGTCACGAAATAGTGCAAAATGGTTTTAATGTCACAAAACTTATTAAAAATGATCCGATATACCGTCGTTATGTTATTAAAATTGACCGGTAGCCAGTATGATATCTACACTGTATTGAGTATCTAAGTTTTTTTGCGATGACATTTTCTTACTGTCAGATAAACCGTCTTCTGTCTAGATGTAATAAGGAGTTTTGGCGCTATCTTGAATGAAGGTTTTTATTATTATTGAATTTCGTGTTTATGTTGAGTGAAATTGGTTAATTTATATGGGAATTAGATTAATTTTGTTCAGTGAAAGTGCACAAATGAAATAACCATGAAGAAATTAGTATATCGACTATTTCCTCGCTGCCGTCAAATCTACTAGATGAGCTTGAGTAACGAAGCTATCGCTTTTTTCAAGACCCTGACCTGACATGACTTTGTGATTATGACTAATGACTGTATAAAATTAATTAACTAATTTGACATTGGCAATGACTACTTTCAGTATATATTGTAGCTACGAGTATAAGCGAAAATGGCCAGTTTTTGTCTTCTATTTATGTTGAGTATTATCCAAGTTTTATTATTAACCAGCCTTCGTAGTTTGTGGCAATCGTAGGGAGTCGAGCTTAACAACTGCTTGAATACTTTCCATCGTTACTCGGCAAAGTTCGTGTAAATTCTTTTGTTCATGGCGAGTAAATAAACGAGTAATCATTCTTTTTAATTTATCGGGTCGTAAAGGAATCAGTACATTGTAGCTATTTCAAAGAAAAAAAATATGAATTTAGGTTTAGGATTACTGGAAAGAAAACTAAAACATTTTTTTTTAATTTTTTAATAGGACTAGAAATAAATCTTCTTTGGAAAAATATACATCTTGCTTTTATTATTATATAATAATCTATCTATATCTACTATTTACAAAAATAAATTTAAAACTGTCACATAAAAATATATTTATTTTAATTAGTACAAAATATAAAATTATATTTCGTTAGATTGTGAAAATCATATGTTTGTATTATGTACAAATTATTTTCATATGTATCTAAAAGGTACTTGTAGTAATAATAAAGATGTCTAAATATTAATGTGAATTTACTTACCATTATATATTTGTGTAACCAAATGTATTTATATCATTCTGTTGTTATAAATTATATATTGTTATCTTTACATTTTAAACGTGTTAAGTCACATAATATACATTACAATGCGATAAATTCTAAACATCATAACCTCATTTTTAATAATAGTTCGTTCGTTTCACAAGTAAATAAAAAATTCGTTGTATTCAATGTCATGAAATAGAATATTTACAAAGATTCCTATTAGTCTAACATCTTTACAGTAACTGCTGCTTCTTAGAAAATTTAATTAGAGAAAACAATACCGTCATCTTATTTGTATCGTAAATAGTAAAAAAGATGAGACCAAAACTGCAGAACCACTCGTCGTGTGACCTGTGGAAGACATAATGACACTTATTAACCACAAAATATATCTAAAATAATATCCTTAAGAATTACTGAATGATTGGAACAAGTGAATGAAATTGTATATCTTGGTTGTGCTTTTAGCAGGGATGGAAG
>NJDC01004930.1:3453-21908 GCA_002245475.1 Calephelis virginiensis
CTTAAGTGCGGGACAGACTAAAATGTTACTTAATGGACTTTGGATGCTTGTAAGCTATGTAACCCTACTCATATCCGTTGTAGCCAAGGTCACATCTTTAACATAAGTGTTATTTTGTTAGTGTTCTAAAAAAATATTTCTTTAATGTTGGTAAAAAAATCAAAATAACTATAATAAATTGTCGTATTACTTAAAATTGTTATCTAGTTAAATTACTCTTTGAAACCTTTTTTCGACCGCCTCGTTGGTCGAGTGGCTAGCGTACACGCCTAACTACATCGACTTACTGTGAGGGTTCGATTCCCGACGGGGCAGGCATTTGTGTGATGAACATTTAGATGTCTGCGTTTCCGGGTCGAGGTGTTTATTAAAGTTATTCTGGTACCTGTTTAAGTATTTCTATGTATTAGTATCGTTGACTAACACCCATAACACAAGCATATAATTTGCTTACTTTGTTAGATTCAATTTGTGTAAGTTGTCCAGGGATATTTATTTATTTATTGTTATCGAAAAATACGTTTTTTTTTCTTAAATGTTAATTAAAAATTATGAACATCGCATTCCGGTAGTAATTTTTTTGTTCAAATAATAATAAACTGTCAAATTAATTAAAATTGTTATCCAGCATTGCTTAATATATCCAGTATATATTTTTTTAATTTACATTCTATACAAATTATAACAAAATTAATTGGATTACTTTTTATTTTTGAAACACGAAGAACAAAGAGGGTTGTTATAACTTATAAGTTTGATATGTCTATGTGTGGGTCTGTCCTCTATCCGTGCCATCTTAACTTTGGAACGGATAGACCGATTTTGATTTGATTTTTTTCCTTTAAAAACTTGTAGATTACATGGGAGTTGTTTTTTTTAACTTAATGTTATTTTGGGATAAAAAATATCCTATGTGTTAATCAAAGTTACCCTCAACGTGTGTACCAAATTTCATAAAAATCGGTTCAGTAGTTTTTGCGTGAAGGAGTAACAAACATACAAACTTTCGCATAATTATCAATAACCCCCGTCAAAGGATATATGTAATATAGGTAAGAACTATGAATTATTTCGATGTATCTCAGCATTCAAACAAAAAAATCCGCATCGAAATCTCATGATGCCACAGACTGACACACACAGAGACCTATAATTTTTTTGAAACCACTCTTTTTATATCGGGGGTTCAAAGTAAGTTAGCTAGGTAAAGCTTTACTTAGGAGACCTAATTTTTTTTATCTTGACTATAGTACTGTTTTATTTATTTTCGCATCATAGGTGACTGAATTTAATGAATTAAATGATGAATTAATCTTTCTTCTAGAGCTACCAGAGTTGTACCTCTGCTTATCTCGTTATGGGCATTAAGAAATTTTTATTCCAACGTAAAAAGAAAGATGTTAAAAGTTTGCTTCACTCTCTCCCTCTCTCTTTTGTGTGTGTGTGTGTGTGTGTGTGTGTGTGTGTGTGTGTGTGTGTGTGTGCCTAAAACATCATAACTTTTAAATGGATGCAATGGAATGATTTCGATGCGGTCTCTTCTTAGCTATTAGAGGATAATGTGACAGGGGTATTGTTAGATTTGTATCAAATATGCAAAGTAAACTAGACTAAACTTGGCATAATGCTTATTGGCATTAAGTTTACATTTTTATTTTAAAAAATAAAATAAATAAATAAAAACCTAAATAGTAAGTAAATTTAAACCAAAGAATACCTTTTTCATTATTTTTTAACTACCTACATATTGTTTTTGCCAATCATTCGATTAAGGCGACCATTTATGTGGTCGATTAACCCTATTACATTTCTAGGTCTGGGTGTTTTAGATTTGTTGTATCGTTGTAGTGTCATTGTCTAACACCATAACACAAGTAGGCAGGCAGTAGTAGTACATTAGTTGCTTTGAATTATTAGATCTATTTGTGTAGGTTATTTTTCAGACATTTATTAACTTACATAGTATTATTTTCAAAGTATTTTTTACAAAACATGTCATAAGATCGTGAATCAAATTTAAAATATTAGGTCCTTTCACATGAAACTGGCGATCTATCGTTCAATTACAAATTTCTCCTTTTGGTTAGAACAGCCTTTCCCAAAGTGAGCGATAACGCCCCCTTGTGGGCGCTGGAAGCCTAGAGGGGGGCGGTATAAATCTTGAAAAAAATGTTTTTTTTTTAAACTAGGCGCAACAAATATGTTATTGAGGTTATTGACAAGAAAAAAACGAGGGGGGGGGGGTGCTACAAAACAACTGATTTTCAAAGTGGGCGTTACATGAAATAAGTTTGGGAACCTCTGGGTTAGAAATTCCAAATTCAAATTTTTCAATTGATATATAGTTATTTCCACACTGATTTGTATTTTATAAACCGTCATTCGTTTGTTATGCTGTTTTTTTTCTGTTTTCACGAAAAAAATTTAAGCGTCGTTATTTACGAGTACGAATTCCCCCGTAGTACTAGTGCTGTAAAAACGGCTCGGAAGTTTAATGATGGTAGCCGTGGCGCAAAAAAAAAACACAGAGCTTTTTTAGTTCTAACGTTTTCGGTATGGAAGTTCTATTCTGCAGATTAAGCAACGTAGACGGCAGGAGACCCAAGTTGACAATAAATAATAAAAGGCCATTGTGTAAGTAGAAAGTATCTTCTTCACGCCCATATCCCCGAAGAGGTAGGCAGAGGTACAACCAAAGCACCCACGACTAGCCGAAGACACTAAGTCCCACAATGTGATAGGTGACAAGTCTATCGCCAACCGGCCACATTTCCAATCCCGACCAACATTTTTTTATTAGAAAATTGGAAAAATCTAATTTCCTTTTTGTTAGCCGACCCGGGATTCGAACCCGGGACCTCATACAGTCAAGTCCAACACCCGGACCGCTAGACCACAGAGGCGTACACAGAGGTATAAGTAGATCCATCGTAAACCACATCTGAGTAACTTGCAAGCTGCATTGTTAGTAATAAAACTGGTCGATTACTTTTTCTAACATTAACAACTAACGTCTAACACCAATAACACAAGTAGGTTCATAGTAGTATATAAGTTTCTTTGCATTACTAGATCTATTAGAAGCAAAATGGTCAGACTAAAAAGCTGGAGAGCTGGGTTCCTCACGATGAAGTGAAGCAAACAGGTAATCGCGACTCGACTGCTGAACATTACTTGGTCAGCATAATAATGAAGAGTTTTTAAATTGAATCATTACTTGTGATGAAAAGTGGATTCTCTGTAATTGGAAGCGCTCATTGCAATGGTTGGATCCTGGCAAGCCAGATCAATCCTGCCCCAAGCGAAAATTTACCCAAAATGTAGCTTGTGAGTGTTTGTTAGACTAGTGCCGTAGTCGTTTTTTGCAGCTTTCTTAAATTTGGCTAGACGGTTATGGTATACGTCTATAGTCAGCAGTTGCATACCGTGATGGAAAAGCTTAGCTGCTAAGCAATCAAGGCCAGTCAATCACTCTACACCACTGCTGTTTCACGACAATGCTAGACTACACTCTGTACAAAGTTAATTCCAAATCAGAAGAGCTTCAATGTCTAAGACATCCATCATACTCCCCGTACCATGCTGCATCGGAATACCATTTTTTTTCAAATATCTATAACTTCTTGTAAGTGAAAAAAATTAACTCAAATTGGGCAGTCCAAACCACCTTCAAAGATTTTATTGGATCCCAACAAAATGTTTTTTTTTGTTAAAGGGATCAATAACCTACATAGGAGATCGCATAAGTGCATAGATAACGATGGTTAATATTTTAATTAAATAAACATATTATGTTAAAGACTATTCGACTTTTTGTTCCCACCGTACAAAACGCCAATTTTATATGCAAGGACCTAATCACAAAATCGTGTAACTGACTCAGTATTTACAGTTGGATTATAATCCAAGCGTAGTTAAACAGCAAAGAAAGCGACGCCAATCAATTCTTTATCACGTCGTATTTTGATAACTCATTCCGAGATGGTCTGACATAAATTTCATAATGATCAAACTCTTGGTTTTTGAATACTTGTGTAAGTTGACGACATCATCAATGATATATGAGCTTATACGCATTTCAAAGTTTAATTCAAAAACCACAAGTCGGATCATAATAAAATTATAATAACCGTTCCAAAAAAGAACAATCAAAATCGATTCGTTGTTGGCTGAATAATTGCGTGACGAAAAAACATACAAAAATTTAAAAAAATGAAGTTAAATTGACAACCATCTATTTTCGAGTCAGTTAAAAGTGTCGTTGAAAGTTTACATTTTTCACAGTACCGCGATGTATACATTGGCAAATTAGATAAGTTACAAAAAGACAACGTCTTGTTTATATGACAAAAGAAGAAGGAAAAATTACTAAGATGATATTAAAAATATTTTTGGCGGGATTGATAGCAAGGTTGAAAGCAGAGTTTTTAGTATCTAATTTCATTTACATATTGATATTTTTAAAGAAAGAAACTCTTGTACTGTTTTACTTATCACTTATAATTTATTACTTTGTAATTAGTAGCCTACCGGTTTCGCTTATACAGCATCATCAGGGCTAAAACTTAAACTCTAAACTCTTACACTCTAGTTTAAGTTTTAGCCCTGATGATGCTGTATAAGCGAAACCGGTAGGCTACTAATTACAAAGTAATAAATTATAAGTGATAAGTAAAACAGTACAAGTATTTCTTTCTTTAAAAATATGGATATTTGGAAGTTTTACCAAGCGCCGACGATGGAAAATATCAAATATTTTTACATATTGATTACATTTTAGTAAAATTTTGTTCAATGACAGTACACACTTGAAGTGTTCATGAAGTATTAAGTAAATGTGTAGTTCTCGTTAGCCTGTGAATTAATGTATCGTGTATTTTTTTTTTGTTTTTAAATCTGACTCGATAAGGTTCAGTACGAATGTCGCCGCTTTTCCTGAGATCCTGATATGACTGACTATTAACTTTGAGAATTTATGATTACTTTTAATCTTTTATTCCCGATTACGTGAAGAAATACGTAGGTACAGGTATCAGGTCAAAACTTGATGCGTGTTAATCAATTTCGACTAAAGGCAATTGCTCGAGTTGCAAACAAAAATTATTTGATTAAATATATAAGGAGAGTACTTAATTTAATTCAACAGTTATAAAAGTTTTTAATATGCACACACTAATGTACATATATCACATATACTGTATTTCTAGATACATAATTTGATTTTCAATTTTATAATGTTTAAAAATGACATTTATAACTGTCAAAAATACCGTATGACATTAAAAACGTGGTAGATCAAAAATATTAAGCGTAGTTTAAGCCGTATAATTTATCATTAGAATACAATTATTATAATTTGATACTAAGCAGATATGAAAGCTCAAGACCATAAAGTAATTATTTTTTACAGTTACAAAATCTTATACTTCGGTAGTCTACTTTTTATAAATTCCCTTAATAAGTAACTTGTACTCGGTATAATGCCAAGATATAAAAACAATAAAACAGGCATAAAATGGTTAATCTACATATTACGTAAAAGTACGCCTGGCTGCCAGTCATATAGGTACCAATTTTCTTTAATTTGAATTATTACTAATAGTGATGTGACGATATATTATCGATTCTTATTGTCAACTAATAATTTTTATTTTTTTATATTTATTAATAAAAGAAAAAGGAGTTAACTAACATCTAAAAATCTCCTTTGTGTTCTAGCGGTTCAGGTGTTGGATTTGACTTCATGACGTCCCGGGTTCGATTCCCGGGTCGGGCAACAAAAAAGAAAATGTGGTTTTTCCAATTTTCTAATTTAAAAAAATGTTGCCCGGGATTGGATGTGTGCCCGGTTGGCGATAGGCTTGCCACTTATCACATTGTAGGACATAGTGTCTTCGGCTAGTCGTGGGTGTTCTGGTTGTGCCTCTGCCTACCCTTTCAGGAATATGAGCGTGAAGATACTTTTTTTTAACGTCTAAAAATGCCAAAAATTATAAACTTCTTTCTTTCTCTACTTAAATAATTGCTTCAATAACTTGGAATTTTAATTTCGAATAATAGAAACATTACAACTTCTATTCCGAAAATAAGTAAGGTAATAATTTAGGTATTTTATTTTTCTTGTGTTTTTTAAAATAATAAAAATTAATTGTATTAAGAAAAGTTTACGTCTTATATTGACAATATAAAAAAATGTTTGCTCTTATATCTTCCTTTTTAAGTGAACCTACTATTGCTTACGTGAATTAATGACTAAAGTCATAACAGTGCTTGCCAATTTATCATACTGCGAATATTTTTTGAAAACGTGTCTGGCGATCAAGACCTTTCTTTATTATTTTTTATTTGAGATTATAGATTACAGACAGAAACGAAAAAGAAAACAGAAAAGTTACTTATAAGAACACAATCGATAAAAAAAAACCATAAAATTAATCCGTAATAATATGTAATTTCCAATCCTCAGGCTACCTTCACTCAATTGTCTGTTGTTATTTTGTTATATATAAAAAAAGGAAACGAAATAGTTTTTCATGTTTATTACCTATACGTCGGATATAAATATCACAATCACCTCATATTTGTGCCTCATTTTCAAAATCAGTGATAACTAGTAGAACATTTTCAGTATCAAGTCACAGAAAATATTACAATTAATGGTTATTTGCATTCATAAAAACCCTAGAATACTAAGTGTTTCTTCGTAGAAATACTAGAATGAATAATTTGTTGTGGTCGAAATTTCTTAGTACTGGAACAAGGTTAAAATTAAGAGCTGATATTAGAAATCGCAACACACCAACACCATTCACTTGGTGACTCAACGCTTACCAGACAATGGATCATGACGTTACAACACGTTTTGGTGATCCTTGTGCCTAGGTTGGACTACCTTCAATACTAGACGTTTTGAAGTTGATGGTACCCTTAGATGTGTTTGATAAACCTGACTGACATTTTATGTTTAATAATTGCACTTATCTATTTTATGACAACTAACAAAAATCTACTAAACAAAGTTTATATGGCAAAATATTGAAAAGTTAAAAAAAATACGAATTTGTGTTGTAGTCCGACACATTATAAAATAAAAAAAATACATAAACCTGCCAAAATAGTATACTACTGTTATTCTGCGAAGAAGCGGTTAAGTGTTACTTGTAGAATACAATTTAAAGAGCTTTAGAGATGGAACCCTCGTTGAAACTTTATAAAAATATAAATGATTCTCTATTATTATTCATTTATGTACCTCAAGTCTTTCAATTTCCGTTTGAGTACAGGTTACAAAAGTATATTTACATACCTATTTGTATACTGAATAGTAAAAAATAATAACCTTTAACAAATAAATTATTTAAATTATAAAAAAATATAAATCCGGAATACTGCTTAAATACCTACATATGATTGAAATTAAAAACGAACCTTACAGACACAGGCACCTAAAAATATGCTCAGCTCTTAATCAAATGTACGAATGTATTTAAGGAATTCTTAAGAGTTGCAATGGGTACATTGTTTAATTAAAACATGTAAATATACAAAGATTAGATACAACTAAAACAGCAACATGTCCTTGTCATCGGTTATCAAATAAAAGTGTATATGTACCTTAGTGATAATCAGAATTATCAAAACATTTAATACATCAATCTGTTTGAATAGTAATAGAGCTAGGTATTAAAATATTTTTTTTTAATCGTGCTAACTTGTGGAGTTACCAAAAAATTTGCACAAACATTATTTTTATATTCTTTAAACTGCCAAAATTATTTGATAGTTACGTTTTTGAAGACAAAAAGTTTAATGCTTGTTATTGATTGTGTTTATAATCGTATTCGTATAGTAATTGGGCTGTTATTAAAAAGAATATGAAACATGTAGTCTTGGATTATCACGCGGTAAAATTTCACGTTAATTTGAAATCTAACACGAAGAATTCCATGCGCTCACCATTACAATTAGACGCATACCAGTGACTCATCCAGCCACATCTTGAACATTTATTGCTGGGTGAATACCACGACAAAGACAATGTTTTAATTCCGTATCAAAAATGAAGAATTAGACTTGCGCTTGACGCACGTTCTTAACTTAACGCAAAGGGCAAAAGCAACTTTTCTTGTTATGACTCTTAACAGTAGCGATTTTTGTTTTTTTAAATTGTGAAAGAGTGAGTGGCAGCAGCGAATAAAATAACATGTTTTTTTTTTATAAATATTTCTTTTCTCATAAAATTAGTATCATCATCACTATTTTAAAAAAAAAAACGTTTTTTTTAAAGTAATGACTAGGTATGTGGGAAATGTTTTCGATTGGCAATATTTAACATTTGTTGAGATGTTAAGAATTAGTACCTACGCTTAATTATAAGTTAATTAAACGTAGGTACTTAATGTTTAATTATAAGTAGCGACTTCTTATTACTTCTGAAACGTTAACGCGGAATAAATATACAAATTTTGTAGGAGAAGCCAAGTTTCATAAATTTACGGCACAGCATAAGGAAAAACATCGAATTATTAGTGTAATTGGTTTAATAAATTGAATGGCTGTTTAGTCTGGTATTAACTAAGTTAAAGACGATATATTTATAAGTTACTAGGTAGGTATCTAAGCCCGTCCCAGCTTCGCACGGGTGGACGAACTTCTAGGTATGTAATATATAATATACCTTCCTTTTTAATCACTCAAATATTAAAAAATACCGCATCAAAATCCGTTGCGTAGTTTTAAGCAGACAGCGGAAAGCAACTTTTTACAAAACATTGTTTATTGAATCCTGAATGAGCTGACTTAACTTTATACGAACCATTTTATTTATTTATTTTTTGAAACATAGCATCAATTCGGCAAAACATTTTAAAACTATAATTAAAAATAACCCTGTCTACCGTAAACTAGGTACCTACCAGCTTAAGACATCAAACTATCATAATCTTTTAACTACTAGGTAGGTATAACAATAATATAAAAAATGAAGATTACAAATATTGCAAATGCTTATCACGTTATTAAAGTTTATCCATTTGCTTATCTACCACCTTGTAGTGCTAATTTTGTGTAGGTTACTTGTGACGCGAATTTATCTTAAAAGATTTTACATTTTTGTTTAGGTACTTAGGTAGGTATATTAAAATGAGATTTTTCATCAACATATTTTTATATATATTTAATGCCGAAACATTTATATTTACTCGTCATAATTACAAAAATTGAACTTACGATTAGTATGCAATGCTAAATGGCAAACTTATCGACAAATTTAAGCACAGACCTATTTATTTCCATCAACGTGAACAATAATATAATATTATACAGTTTTACCACTCGTCCAAAAATGTAATTTCCTTGGCCTGTTTGGAATGAATATTGAATAAAATATGTAGTTTGCTGAATTATTGGCAATATGGCCGAATTTCGCAAGTATAGCGAGCACGTGCTCATAGGCTCATTTGAATCGCGAAGGAAACCGGCGCCAGCGGCCGTCGTCGAAAATACGAAAACCTGTTTTAGCCGCCGCCGTCCAGTCTTTTGGCAGGCAGTTCGATGACCATGCAAATATCATATGGATAAGTGCGAAATTAGTCGCGAGGGTGCGGCAACGGGGGGTGCGTGTGGGGGGTCATCAACCGGCGTGATTAACGCGTGACTCACCGTTCTTTGTCTCGCCCACGGCTTACCTTCGGCACCCTGGCTTTCACTACACGTGTCTCCACTACCGACGAAAATCGCCGACACGATAAGTGTACTCCAACAAGCGCCTGGAACGATAATCACCAGAGCACCTGATGAAGTACAATGGGCGTGCGGCGGGCACAGATCCTCTGGTTGGTGTTGCGATGTGAGCGCGGCAGAGTCACCGCGCGCTACTTCAGGTACCTGACTAGTGAGGACAGTCTCGGCGCCGGAGTAGCGCGCGGTGCGACCACCGGTGAGTACGCGGCGCGTTATAGGAGGCGTGTGCTCCGGTCGGAGAGCGAGGCTCGACTGCACCGCCGAGCCGACGACGCGGCCCCCGCGCGCCGCCAGACGTCAGCTGACCGCTGCACCGGCCCTGACATTGGCGCGCCCGCCCCGCCCCGCCCGCGAGGTCACCGACCCCGCCCGCGGAAGCCTCCGCGAATCCGCCCCCGCCCCCCGCCCGCCCCGCTCCGCCGCCCACTCCGGTTCACCCGATGAATGATTGCAAACCCTTAAATTATGTCAATTTTTCATAAGCCTGTAAACACAACAGATAATGGCTTGTGTGTCAATCACAAACGTCTCATTGGCAGAATTGATTAAGCACTGTGATTTGACACTTTAACAACCTGCACACCTTTGCACACCTTTTACGTAAATCAATTTTTTTTTTAATTTTTAAAATAATTTGAGCCGGAAAATATTGGCATCAAAATACATACAATGTTCTAAAGAGATAACAGTCATTGTAAAAAATTACTTCAGGTCCGTATCCCCGACGTGGTAGGCAAAGGGACCATAAATTAACTGGAGAAAAAGTTAACTTCCCTATCCGCGAAGAAGTAGGCCGAAGTACTATCAGAGCACGTCCACGATTAGTTGAAGGTGTTTAGTCCCAAGTTACTATTAGTAAAAGATAATAAAAGTATAGTCAAGTTACTATACTCGCAACCGTCTCTGTAAATTATTTGTATAAAAACATTGAACAGCGCCTCTTTTGGTAACTAAGAGAAACACATTTATAGACCAAAAATGTCATAGATTTCGACACTTAACTAACGTTTTTTTGTTTTTCGTTGGGAAATCCTCATGGATATCCGCCACTTTCCCGGGAAGTAACGAGTTATGTCGGACTCTTACCGACTAAAACCCCAAGGTGTCCACCCCTTCGCCAGGTACGGGAGCCGCGGGAACGCTTTCACACACATCCACAGCCCCGGCGGCGCCAGATCACTCGACCTCCATCAGGCAAGCCCTCTCAACTGAGGGCCGCATACCGTCAAAAGTGGCACACGGAGACACAGCATGCACCACTTCGGGGGTCTCAGTGGCGACAGGCACCCCCGTACTTGCCGCAATCTCATCAGGACCGGATGGGCAAGATGATATGCCCAAGTCAAACGCCCTCACGGCCCTCCGCCCTGTGTCCGCTTCTCGTGTCCCCTCTGGTCGGAGAGGTACTGAGGAGCAGCCGTCCTGGACAGTTGGTTTCGCCGGGGCTCTGCCCTGCCCCGATTACTCAGCCACCCGTCACGACAAGGTTTGTACCCTGGAGACACGTAACTTACAAAACGTAACCAACTCACAGTAAAGGCTCTGAAGATGTGGTTTTATTCATTATGTATCTTGTGTAAACTTACCTATGTTATATATAACACAGTTGCCAAGGTAAAACAATTAAGCATTAAAATTAAACTTATTTTCCCCGTGTTGCTCCGGGCTCTTTTGCAGAATAGACCATCTTCCTTCCTACCAGGCAGCTCGTAAAAGGCGAGCATAGGCTTACCGTCACTAAGACCGTGACATACTACTAGGTGGTAGAGTTTCGCAGCAACTCGCCCGGATTGGTACCACCGCCTTACCTATTCCTACCACCATAGCGTCATGACGCTAGCGTGATAGCGTATGGGTAAGGTAGCCGGTAAACGTACTTTTGCTCGAGGCCTAACACCCCGACCTCAGGTTGACAACGCACCATTACCACCTTTGGAGTCTCTTGGCGGCGTCTATTTCTTACCATCAGGAAATCCGTCTGCTTGTTTGTCTTCCAATAAAAAAAAATTAAGCACAGTAAAATTGCAAAAACAATGGAATTCCACCAATTGCCGACGATAACAAGTATATATTCTATTGCAAAAACTATTTCATTGGGTATACGTCGCTTTTTGATAAATCTTCTTTCGAAAGATAGCAAATGATTCAGAAATGATCCCACATACATTTTGTCAATATCCTACAGCTAGTTTTTGAGTTACATATAAGTTTAACTCAAAAACTACTAGTAAAATTAGTTTAAACCACTTTGGAATCATGATATATCTTTCTAAAAAAGATCCATCGAAATCGGCTGGCTAGTAACAGAGAAATCGCCTAACATACAAAAAAAATGTGAAAAATCATACAATAGAATTGAGAACATCCCCCGTTTTTAGTGTCGGTTAGTTAAAAAGGTGAAGTGCATACATACCTTACTTATTTGTGCCGTCGTACCGACTGTGTCATATTCCGGTCCGGAAGCACAACATAACATTTACGATGTTTTTAAGCCATGTTTGTCTCTTACCATCTGGACATTCGTGTATTACATTGTAATAAAGATTGTAATATCAGCTTAAACCTTGGCGTACTTTAGTCCACGTTTATTAACTAAATATGTAGGTAGATTGAGAAATCGGGTGTTATCCGAAGGCGGTGTCAAGAGTCTCCGTAACCGGCGTGTTTGTGAAGGAAGCCAGTCAGTTTTGCAAGGATCGTGAGGTATGGCACTCGATACTCTATGCCTACCCCGTAAGGGACCTGGCGTAAAGATAAGTACCTCAAGATTAGGTACATTTTATCTAGGGTATGGGACAACCTCATCGCCCGCTTGTTCTCAAGCAGTTTCATAAATAGTTAAGGGTTTATGGTTGCGAAATAGGGATCCTTTGTTCCAGTTCATTAAAAAATGAGTGTCTGACACCAACAGATTGTAAAGGGTTGTCCCCATGGTACTAAGATTTTGATAGATAACATGTTGAACAAACCCTTTGTAATATTTCCACACAGGAGCTAGTAATTACAAAAACATGTTCGTAAAGCCTTCTCGACTTTTCCAGAGAGCTTTGGCCCAATGATATTTAAAAGAAGGATTATTCTACTTTTGAAGTGAGAACTTCTTTAGCGGCGTTGCGCACTTTTTTGGAATTCGCGTCAAGACACGTGACCTGATTCGTAAGACAAAAAAATCGTAAGACGGCGCAGGGCGCTTGCGCGAATGTTCATGTTGTCATGTTTGTGTACGATAGCGCAATAAATGAAAATTGTATTCTACCACATAAATGATAGTACTTTCATACTAATAATTAAAGCAATTTGTGTAAAATTATTGCCTAACCATTCCAAAATATCAAAAATGCACAAAGTTGATATTCAAGTTTTCAGTGTTGTAGTTGTCCATGAGCATCGTTTCCCACCAGACTGCAGACTCCCTTTGCCTGTTTTCTAACAAAAAAATACTTGTAAGTTTGTGAATTATTATTAACAACACGCACTGGTTCAATATTTAAGCTTTGGAGATTGAAGTTCTTTAACCCTAAATGGAAAATATAGTTGTCATAAGTTAGATATGACTGTGTGTGTGTGGCATGATAACTCCTAAATGAGTGTTTGGATTTTGATGCGGATTTTTCTTTTAAAAACTAGCGTGGTCGGGATGGCCATATCAGGGATAGGTTTTGTCTTTGATTTTGTAATTGTGTACAATAAGATTTATTTTTAAGAAAACACTTCCAGTGTTTTGGTTATTGTATTTCATTTTTTAAATTTTACAAAATCATCCAGACGATTTCGGCTTTACATCATTTCCATTTTCTGCTCTGATAATGTTTATATAGCGAAACCAGTTGACTCAAAGAAAATATTAAAAATATTTTGTGGATACTAATTATGATATTAATTAAATGGGCCAAGAACGAAATTCTACCACCAACTTTAAACAAATTTAATAATAACTCCTTTGAATTTTGTGAAATTTAAACAAAATGTAATAAATGGCACTCTTTCTTCATAAAAATATTGAACATCAATGTCCATATTTATCCATATATGTCCGGGTCTGAAGTTTATTTAATTTATACTAGTATCTACACAATACATACATTTCTATGTATTAATTTCTCTAACACACATAACAAAAACACATAATTTGTTTGCTTTTGTTTTAGATCAAATTAAAGTATCTTCACGCCCATATCCCCGAAGAGGTAGGCAGAAGTACAACCAAGGCACCCACGACTAGCCGAAGACACTAAGTCCCACAATGTGATAGGTGGCAAGCCTATCGTCAACCGGGCACATTTCCAATCCCGACCAACATTTTTTTTATTAGAAAATTGGAAAAATCCAATTTCCTTTTTGTTGGCCGACCCGGGATTCGAACCCGGGACCTCAAGCAGTCAAGTCCAACACCCGGACCGCTAGACCACAGAGGCGATTTACTTTAGTTCAAATTATGTAATTTGTCTATCACCAGTGTTCTAGAGGACGTGATTTGACTTTAGATTTAGACGTAGACTTGACTTTATAAGGTCAAGAGTTCGATCGCCGGGTCGTACAACAAAAAGAAAATGTGTTTTTTTAATAAATACAACGTTGCCCGGGATTGGATAGGTGCCCGGCTGGCGATAGGCTTGCTACCTATTAGATAGGACTTATTACGGGACCTATAGAACTTAATGTCTTCAGTTAGTCGTGGATGCTCTGAATATTTGATATTTTCCAACGTCGGCGCTTTTTAAAACTTTCAAATATTCTTATTTTTAAATAAAAAACACTTGTACTGTTTTACGTATCAAATGTTTTAAGTAAGTGATACGTAAAACAGTACAAGTGTTTTTTATTTAAAATATGTGGGTTGGTTCTGCCTCTGCTTACCACTTCGGAGATACGAACGTGTAGATATTAATTTACATTTTTTAACTAACCGCAAGATTAGTATAGGTAGATTTCAAATACGTGTAGTCCCTAAAATCCATTTACCTGCCTGAATACCAAGAACTTGTCTGTTTACTAAACACGCTTAGATTGAATGATAATTACCTCTGGTTTTATTCAACCATAAAAAAAAGATTATGCGGAACTCAAAAATGCCAAAGGACATTGTCCGGTGGATATTGCAAGTATACCTGTCCCTCTGGTGTAAATATCCTAATATCTTTGGATACTAAATTAATCTAATCGGTTTTAACAGAATTGTTTTATTGGATTCTTCTTATTATATTGGAGAGCGATACCCAAACTGGCCTATAAGCTATAAATGTAGCTCTCTTGTTGCTAAGAGGCAATCGTCTTAAAAAGTATCTTAACGCCAGTATCCGTGAAGAGATAGCCGGAGGTACAACCAGGGCATCAACGAGCCGGCGGTATGAATATTACCAGGGTAGCTAGTTTATAATATTAGTATAGACAATATATACTTACACCGTTGTATTCATATTCTTGGACAGGTTACACGAATAGAATCTAATCCCAAAGTAAGCAAATTATATGCTTGTGTTTTGAGTGTTTGTCAACGATTCTAATTCATAGAAATTCTTAAATAGATATCAGACCCGAAATGCAGACATCTAAATGTTCATCACACAAATGCGTGCCCCGTCGGGAATCGAACCCGAGCCTTGCGTTTGGTCAGTATAGTTAAGCGTGTTTTCTAACCACTCGACCAACGAGGCGGTCAAATCTTTCATAAGTATAGACTACGGTACTTTAAGGTTCAAGTTGACATTACAAAATTTATTACACTGTATTCTCGCTTCTGTGGTATAGTAGTTCAGAGTCAGCGTTGACTATAGTGTATACCTAGGAGGGTCAATTGCCAGGTGGAGCAAATCAATATGTAAATAAAATTATTTACTTTGCCATTTTTCGCCAAAAATGAATACATGTAGCACGACAAAACCAGAAAGACAGTGCGTAGTAAATGAATTGGACTTACCAGAAGTCGGAGACCCCAAATATATCCAGATCCACACAAAACTCACACACACACCACTAATCTGTTTAATTAGCACCAACAAAACATTCACTAAAAACTCAAAGTACGTTTCGCTCCGCAACCGAAACATGATCAGGAGAATTCGACTTCAACTAATTTTATTTCGATTTATGTATAGACTTTCGCAAAGTAACGACTTTTTCTATCAAAAACTCAAAATGTGTTTTTTAAATTTTCTAATAAGAATAACGTTGCTCGGGATTGGATAATTAGCCGGTCAGCCGGTTGGCCATAGGTTTGCCAATTGCCAACTATCACATCTTGAATACGGGCTTGAAGATATTTATTACAATACAGATTATGATGTGAACTTAAACCTTAGAGTACTTTAGTATATCTTTATTATTTTGTGGGATCATAAAGTCACATACTGTCTAACTAACAAACAAAAACTAAAGTACTTCAAGCCTAAACTTGCCATTATAGTCTTAATTACCTTTATTAAAATGACTATAATGGAAACTTTTCCCACTGTTGGTGGAGTCCTATGCGTAATGCCCTGCTCTCCTTTTCTAAAACATTACTAACAAAACCACTATGGTAGAGTACTGTTAAGCAACTTGCTCGGGTATCCCCACCTTAGCTATTCCTGCCACCGTAATAATAGACATACACCACAGGATAACGACGCAACTGTAGCATCTATAATGTCAACGGCAACGGTTATCTCTTCCCATCAGGGGAGACACGTGCTTGTTCGCTGTCTTTTGCCATTAAGAAACTTAAACCTTTGAATACTTTTGTCTATGTATAAACATAAAAACACGACAGGTAATGATGGGCTGCCATAAAAATACCAGTAACGTTTATCTATAGCCCGTAGTTTCCAGCGAAGTGTCAACGGTAATTAGGACGGTCGATGAATCATTTGAAGTAATTGTAGCTGAGCCTTGGTACAGCTAGCTGATATGAGTCAGTGCGACCGAGCACAACGGGACAATGAGCGATAATTTGGATTGTTTTACCGATTCGAAAAAAAGGAGGTTTTGAATTCAACTGAATGATTTATATTTTATGTTTGTTATGCGATTACTCGGTCAATAACAGATTATGTAGGATAGTTTTTAGGAAGAAAGGTCGTCAAATATTAGCAAACTTTTACACATTATTAAGTGTAACTCAAACCTAGTATTATAGTAGAGTAGTCGACTTGAAACGAAAGGTTACAGATTCAAATCTTGTCAGGGGCGCAATGTTTTCTTTCTTGAAAATTTATAGTAATAGTATGTAGATAATGTGGGACAATTTCGGAATCATTTGCTATCTTTCGAGAAATAATTATCAAATCGCGATTTGGTACCTAATGCAATTGTTGAAATCGCTTTTTGCAGTTTTACTTCGATCGCCTCTGTGGTCTAGCGGTCTGGCGTTGGACTTGACTTCCCCGGATCAGGCAATAAAAAAATAGAAAATATGTATTTTAATTTTCTAATAAAAACATAACGTTGCCTGGGATTTGACCGGTTGTCTTCGGCTAGTCGTGGGTGCCCTGGTTGTGCCTGCCTTTCGGGGATATATGGGCGTGAAGATACTACTTCGCTTAATTATTATAATAATTGGAGGCAAACACAATGGAGACAAAAATAACATGTTTTTGTTACAAGCTTTAATTTGTAAGGGCCATTCCCTTGTAAAGGCCAGGGCAGACTTGAGAATCCCTAGGATATAAGTCGTATCAAATATTCCCAAACACGATTGGAAAATGTTGGCAATTTTACTACAGGTACTCTACCTATGGCCGCTTTCTGTCCCCATCATCATATCAGCTCCATTATATCATGTATTATTAAACTTAAGAATGTATGCCAAACACAAGCTCAATAAGTTCTGAATAGTCAAAAAATCATATTTAAAAATATAGATATAGAAAACAACAAACAAGAATTTTCCTTTTGATGTTGTTCACTTTAAACATTTTGTATATTCTACTTCTATATTATTGTATATTCTTCTCTTTCATTGGGAATTCTGAAAACTTGAAGTAGCAACATTTTGATGCAGCAATAAAGATGTAATCTGTGTCAAAGTCAATAACCAATTAAAATTCGAGCTATCCATGCCCATTTTATTTTCGATGAGAGAGGTTGAACTTTACCACCTGTAGAGTTTAACCTCCTGGTAACAAAAAATAAAATACTGCTGAATTTTTTTGAAGAAAAATAAAATACTGCTGAATTTTTTTGAAGAATCTACAATTTCGGTAATTTCAACACGACTATCACTAAACAATCATCTCTAATCACTCCGTGGTCTAGCGGTCCGGTTGTTGGATTTGACTTCATGAGGTCCAGAGTTTAGCTTCGTGTCGCGCTACAAAAAAGAAAATGTTTTTTACCAATCTATGTAACAAAAGTCATGCTAGTTACACTATTTATAACTCAAGAATGGCTGAACTGATTTGGCTGAAAATTGATAGGGAGATAGCTTAAAACCAGGAGAGGGACATAGAATACGTATTATTCCGATCGGCTGTGACGAAACTAGCAAAAGCAACATTTTAATAATTCAAATTTTTTAATTTATAATTTACTCCCTTCAAACTGGTGGAATGAAGTTCGCCGGTGCGCTAGTTTTTAATAGAAATAATATTGCACGGGATTGGATATAGATAGATTAGGTCAGCCAATCTATCGTCACCTGCGGGGTCCCACAGGGGTCCGTTCTGGATCCACTCCTGTGGGACATCGGCTACAACTGGGTCCTCTGCGGCGGGCTGCCCACCAACCTACGGGTAGCG
>NJDC01004930.1:22201-34057 GCA_002245475.1 Calephelis virginiensis
CCACCTGTCCCTGGGCGATAGAGGCAATCCGACCGAAACGCCGAGGGTGGTTGCAGCGGCGGTTCGGCTCGCTGACGTTCCGACTTGTGCAGGTGCTTTCCGGGCACGGATGTTTCGGTAAGTATCTGCACAAGATCGCGAGACGGGAGGTGACCCCCGCCTGCCACGAGTGCGGGGCGCACGAAGATACGGTGTCCCACACGCTGGGAGAGTGCGTCGCCTTGGAGCAACAGCGGCGTACTCTCTCAGCGATCGTGGGAGAGGACCTCTCGCTGCCGAGCGTAGTCAACGCCATGCTCGGTAGTGACAGGTCCTTGCAGGCGGTGGTCTCCTTTTGCAAAGAAGTAATGACGCAAAAGGAGACCGCGGAGCGGGCCCGGGAGGTGGTACCTCCGCCTTCAAAGTGCTTCCAATGCGGGGCTGCCGGGGGGAGTCGGGGGACTTCCCCTGGCCAGCACGGTCTCGCACGCCTGGGGGGCGACTCCAATGGCCGGAGTTGCCCCTCTTTCAGCGCGGGGGGAGTCCCGGTGTGGGCCGGGCCGTAGCCGCGAAGCGAGATGGTGAATGCCAACGCGACCCCATCTCGTTTCTTGCCGGGCGGCAGGAAGGTCATCCTGTGGTGTTTGTCGGTTCGAGTCCGACATAACCCGTCATTCTCGGAGGAATGTCTGAATGAAATATCCGGGATATCCACTATCCGGGGGGATTTTCCACAGGTAAAAAAAAGGTCAGCCAATCTATAACATAAAAATGAATCGCTAAATACGTTGGTAAGCGCATAACTTCCGAACGACCGGACCGATTTGGCTAATTCTTTTATTATTGTGTTAGATTAGCAGGAGAAGCTTTTTATGAAGAGAAAAACCGGGAAAGTGGCAGGGAAAATAGGAAAATTAATACTTTATTGTATCCCACACTGAACGGGTGAAATGAAGTTTGCCGGGACAGCTAGTTTAAAAATAAAAGTATAAAGTTTTTAAAGTGTAAAGCCGAAGCGCATAATTTAAATAGTAATACTATACGCTTGTCGCGCACCTCTACGCACCAGAAACATCTATGGATAAGGTTTTGCAACTAGGAGAGGTGCTTGCTCTTTTCCTCTATCTTATAGCCTGACAAAATCCACAATAAACAAAATGTGCGATAATTTTAATATGACGCCAAACTTTATCTAAATTCGTCGATATCTTATCAGTACTCTGCAACGTTAAACATACCCCCTATCAAATTAAACATTGTCTTTAAATACGTCATAGATATCAATTAGCTGTTTCCTATAGCTACGGTTAAATTGTCCTGTAGAGATCACCAATAGGGATTAAATGTCGTCTAAGGCTAAAAACTCATGGTGCGGTTTTTACCCTCGCGGAACTGCAGTTTTATTTCAAAACTCGCGAGACCGGTAATTTGAGCGGTTACAAAGCCGTCGCGGTTGTAATCATCGCCACCAAACTTGTATGATTCTACGGACGGGCGACCAATTCCGCGGGAACTGCAAACAACCGCGGGCGCTGCGGGTGTAAAACGCGTCGTAAACGCGTAATGTTTTTTTTTTATGACATTGGAAGGCAAATAAGCAGACGGATTTCCTGATGTCAAGAAATTCACGCCGCCTAGAGACACCAAAGGTGGTAATGGTGCGTTGCCAACTTGAGGCCGGGATGCCAGGTCTCGAGCAAAAGTATATGATCTTACTTTTTGCAAATCAATCTACATTCTACAGAACCTGCAGGCCCTTAGCCGCCGCGGGCACTGGTAAAAACCGCTCCGTGAGTTCTTAGGCTTAAATCAACTTTGTGTGTTCGATTTCATGCCAACTGGAAATTGAAATCAGATTTGTGTAATTTTGTCTTCTTCAATACAATAACGAATTATTTTCACTTTGTTCCAAAAAATTCAACAAATCTGGTACATCATATTATTATATTAATGTTAATAAGTCGTTAGTATTGTGTTCAAGAGTACAAAATGACATAAATCCGATTTCAATTTCCAATTTGCATGAAATCGAGATTTAAGAATAGCCCTACATGTGATGGTTATTATTTCCAAAAAAATCACCTCTGTGGATGGTGATCCAGCGAGCGGTCCGCTATTATACTCGTAGTCTAAAATTCGAACTTAGGTTGACCTACATGAAACCGGTTTTGTAGCAAATTTAGTATATCAGAAAATATACTAAAAACTATTTTTATATATATTAATTTAGGCAACCTACTTTTAATATGATCGCTAATATACTTACTTGACTATAAAATATGTTTTATTCAATTATAAGCTCAGTGTAAGTCGATGTAGGTTCGGATCTTCTACTATACTTGACTTTATGAACACTGAAAAAAACCGACTCTATTCCAATGGGTACCACGTAACGATTTGATATTTTTTTACACCGACCGCAAACGTGCCCACCAAACTTAGAAGACCCCGTCACGTCCTATCGGATCATCCGGATCCAATAACTGCGGTAAACGCAAGACTCCCTCCCAACCAAAAAAACAAAATCTAAAAACACGACACTACACTGTCGCCGCCGGTTTCGACGACGAAGATCTTTCCTACGCCCGGCGCCTAACGCGGAGCGACAAGCCGCCATTCCTCCTCCATCAAGTCCACCTAGTTACCAGAACGCAGCACCAAGTCGAGGTACGGTTTCCCAGAAGGCAGCCCTTGTTGCTGACATTGTAGGGAACAGTCCAATCCATCTAAATTATGATTTCTCTCGGTGAAGTTGAAAAACCGCGGGGTTGATAACACATTAGTCATTTTCCAAAAAAAAGATAATTGTTTTTTCGAAAGCCAGCAAATGATTCCTTAATTGTCAATTCTCCACTTATTTTGACGATCCGAAGAAAAATGCAATAGTATGTATAACTCAAAAAACACTACTTAGATCATGATAAGACAAATGTTGACTTGAGAACCTCCTCCATTTTGGAATCGGTTAAAAAGTGCCCTCTGTCACTTTACAGCTACAGCTATGTCTGGACACAACAAATATTGTCTATTTATTTGAACGCCGAAGTTGTGTTTGTGATAATTAATATCGTATTTACTTCCATTTAAACTGTGTAAAATTGCTATGCCTTATTTTTAAAGTATCTTCACGCCCATATTCCCGAAGAGGTAGGCAGAGGCACAACCAAGGCACCCACGACTAGCCGAAGACACTAAGTCCCACAATGTAATAGGTGGCAAGCCTATCGCCAACCGGGCACATATCCAATCCCGAGCAACGTTTTTTTATTAGAACATTGGAAAAACCCAATTTTCTTTTTGTTGCCCGAACCGGGATTCGAACCCGGGACCTCATGCAGTCAAGTCCGACAACTGAACCGCTAGACCACAGAGGCGAATATTTAGGCCTTTTCTTTTAGGATTACATTTATACTAATTACATTTTTCTTGCATTTTTAGTATTATGTTTTAGTCTTTGTGTGTTTTAGAGATTAACTCTATACCTGCTGAACCTATATTTATATAGTTTTGTTAACCAAAAAAGATCTTTGTTTGGAAGACCGCCTTTTGTGTATTACTAACTATAAACCGGTTTTGATAATATTTATTTGTATTAACTTTGTTTTAAATTTAATTATGCACAATGAAGAGTTAATTCATTCATTCATTCAGTCATTTATTCATTCATAATAATATCTCACTATTACAAAGTAAAAGTAGGAAGGAAATACATTTTCTTATCCATACTAATATTATATATAGGTAAGGTTTCTAACCTTCTTTATTTTTTTATAGGGGTGATCTTCAATGCCTACTAATCCGATAATAAAAAATATTTATATCACAAAAAACTACTCTATTCAGGAGTAATACAGGTTATATGTCATTATAATTAAACAAAAAAATCGGTGAAAAACAATAACACATTGTACCTAAACCAAGTTTGAGCAATGATGCCACGATGTAATTGTTTTAAAGATCACAGATGGCGCACTAAAAAGTTTGGAAACAAAGTAGTTCCCAACAATGCGTTGCCAACCCGGTCTCAGGTTGGCAACGCATCACTACCACGTTTGATGTATCTAGGCGGTGTAAATTTCAGGAATCAGGAAATCCGTCTGCTTGTTTGCCTTCCAATATTATAAAGAATCAAGTTAAGGTATAATATAATATATTTTCATTAGTACCTAGATAGTGCATTGTGTATACTTTTTACCTAACCTAAGTATATAATGCTATCTACTCATCGATCAGACGGTCACAAGTTATTAATAAGCTTATTTCAGGAAACCGGACCAATTTGGATGAAATTTGATAAGCATTTTTTTTTTCCTTAGGTTATGGCCTTCACGTTAGTATTTAGCCATTAGTCAAGTAGTAATTTGCATCAAATTTTATTTCAATTTCAATTAATTTTAACTCATAAGTCAAAGTCATAAGTCGTCAGTAAGTCATGTCAGGCTCTTGGGTAAAACGGTGGCCTTTTTACACAAACTCATGTAATGAGTTTTGGCGGCAACGAGGAAATATACGATACGCTAATTTCTTCATGATTATTTCATTTGTGCACTTTCACTGAACAAAATTGTACAAAATGCCACCAAAATTAACTAATTTCACTCAATATTAACACGAAATTCAATAATTATGAAAGAACTTCGACCATCTTTTCTCTCGATGGCGCCAAAACTCAATTTGATAAGCATGTAGTTAAAAGTGCAGGACTTGCACGATTGGTCTAACATTTCTGCCACGAGACAGCAACACACCTTTAAGAACTGTGGTTTGAGGTATCTACAGATCAAGGTAATCTCTTGGCATCACGAGAGCTATGTGCTTGTGCGAAGCTCAACAAAGTGGGCACGGATCGGCTAGTGGTTTATAAGTGGGCAAGATTGAATAAGTAATAGCAAAAGACAATTGTAGCAAGTACCAGCAGTGTAAAGTATAGGTGCGTTACTATCCTGTGAACACAATAGTCAAACACTGTTACTATGGCAGCAGGAATAGGTAAGGTGGTGAATCCCTACTTAAAAAAAATCCTGCACAGTACTCTATTACCATTCGTTAAGTTGGTAAAAGAAAGTAAAGTATCTTCACGCCGATAACCCCCAAGAGGTAAGCAGAGGCACAACCAGGGCACCCACGATTAGCCGAAGACACTAAGTCCCATAATGTGATAGGTGGCAAGCCTATCGCCAACCGGGCACATATCCAATCGTGCGCAACATTATATTAGAAAATTGAAAAAATCGACGGGTTGCACTCCGGGAGTGCCGGCAGAAGTGAAAACTTGAATATTAACGTTGTGCATTTTTAATATTTTGGAATGATTAGGGAATAATTTTGCACGAATTGCTTTAATTATCAGTATGAAAGTACTATGATTTACATGGTAGAACTATATTCATTTATTGCGCTATCGTACACAAACATGACAACATGAACATTCGCGCAAGTGCCCTGCGCAGTCTTACGGATTTTCGATCAGGTCACGTGTCCTGACGCGAGTTTAGAAGTTTTTGCCCATTCAAAAAAAAGTGTGCAACGCCGCTAAAGAAGTTTTCACTTCAATATGCATTTTCTAATTTTTTTGTTGCCCGACGCCGGACCGCTACACTAAGAGGCGAAGTTGGTACCAGTGGGTAGTCACTTTCATACATTGGAAGTGACCAGCTTATCTTGAACTTCGAAAAGCATGAATTTCCGGCATCGTCGTGGTTCAATTTATATTTGTGTATTATGAATTCTTTGCCAACATAAAAACGTGTTTAATTTTTATGTTGGTATTACCACTTATATGACACTTATGACACAGCTGCCAACGTCAAGTAAAATCAAAACTATGTCAGCCATGTTGCTTGGGTATTTCGTCTTACTTTTGTTGATATAAAGTTAACATTAACTACCTTTTGCGTTCAAATGTTACCTACATCGTCGTGTTCTCCTTCAATTCAACGTAACCTAACATTTGGAATTGAACTATTGTGTGAGTGTAAAGTGAATAAGTTTTTGAGATATAGACTCCAATTGAGTGACAGGAAAACCATTTAGTTATTAATTCCATTTTAGTGGCAGTACACAATTTAGTTATAAATTATGGCTAGCAAGAAATCATATCAAAAGTGTGTTGGTAATGTAATGTGTTCGTATTAAGGAATTACTATTTTCATAGATTTATTTGAAATAAAGTTGTTGTATTTAAAATAAATTAAAATTTATTAAACCACATTCGTTTTTTATTTAAATCACAAATTATCATTAAGTCAATAATTTGTATATGAATGTCATTGCTGGCTACATAAAAAATATCGATATCGATATGTTGCGACAACACTAGTGATCGCGTTTTTCGATGACATCAATTGCTGTCAGTTACATCACTAGAATTTGCAATCTAATGTTGGCAGCAAATATTTTTCGAAAAGGTTGGTATTATTTTCTTTATTACTCGTACCTAAGAGTGATGTACCAAGTGCCGTCTCTTAGAACGTAGTGATTATATTCTCTTTGGTTGGTACTGAACTATTACTCTGACTTCGCCTTGTAAAACCTGCCAGGCGAGACGATTCTTCATTTATCATAGAAGACCCGAACAAATATGATGAAATATTATCCCAATGATGTTAATTTTATATCCTAGGACTAATTTTTCAGGTATTCAATTTGTAAGTTGACATCTATCTGGAATATTACAATAACAAAGGTTTTGTGTCCAGGCTCTTATTAATTAAGGAGTTATTTCCCGAGGAGAAGGGGCCAGATGTCATCAATTAATGTCATTGCAATAAAGTTTGTAATACCGTGTATCAACCATGTATCAACCATTTCAAGTTATTTGGCCCTTTAACATGAATTTTTAATTTACATGATTAATTTGATACATATCTTCAAGCCAAGTCCCTTACGGGGTAGGCATAGAGTATTGAGTGCCAGGCCTAACGATCCCGACAAACCTGTCTAGCTTCCTTCACATTCGTTACTCTTTTCATACAAATACGCCGGTTTCGAAAACTCTTGACAACACCAGTGATCTGATCGTGGAATGTCAACCTTGGTCTCCCCGGGTACCTACATCCATCTACATTCGCATAGTATATCTGCTTTGTCAATGTTTCATCTGTCATTCTTTCCACATGACCGAACCAGCGGAGCATGCTCTTTCGCATTTTAACACTAACACTTTCTTTCAATCCCACTCTTGCTCCGGTCCGCGAGCGTTACACCACAGATTTTCCGTAGCGCTCTCATTTCGACCGCAGTTATCCTACTTTCATGTTTTTTCTGACATACCCAACTCTCGCTTCCATACAACAACGTTGGGATAAGTACAGAGTTATGCAAAGCGAGTCTAGCTTTTTGACTCAAACTATCGCTTTGAAATAGCTTACCCAAAGCTCCATTCACACTATTCCCTGCACACACTCTCCTCTCTACATCCGCGGTGTACCTTCAATCCCTGCTAAAAGCATAACCAAGATATACAATTTCATTTAATTGCTCTAACACTACATCAACCAAAACTCTTTCATATGCACATTTTAAACTACTGAAATAATCATTTACAGGTTTAGGACAGAGGTTTCCAAACTTTGAAGATATAGGAATACTTAACAAATAGATCCCTTTTATTTCATATATAATTTCATTTCTAAATATTTATTTATTTATTCTATTACATTTGTATAGAGTAAAACAAATGTAATGTACATCACAATTTTTTTTATATTAGAGATATACCTATTAATATTTCAATGTGAGTTTTTAAAAAAAATCAGTAATATTAGTTATTGTCTTAATTTTTTTTTGTCGTCAACTCCTTATATTCCGCGCAATTCTGTTTACTTTCCGCGGTATTCAGGTTTACGTAGAACCAACTTTACAAATCAGTGGCTTAAAATAGGTTCTCGTATCGTGTAGTTTGGCTCAAAATTTCAGGAAAGAGTCGGTGGCTGGATGCCGTTTAGTCGGATTACTTTATCAAGAGAAAAGTTTTCTGACAATACTTTCTTCTAAAAAAAGAACGAAAGAAATTATCGCATTATAGCTAATTAAGTATTTATTCTTTACAACTTTAGTTGAACGCTATAAATAGACTCCTTAAGGATACAGTACCCGTAAACCAAATTTAATCACTATTGGTTCAGGAGATTTACCGTATTGCATGGCCAAGATACAGCCAATATTAAAAAAAAACGCACAGACCTTTTTATATGAAAGGTCAGCAAACAAGCTCACGGCTCTCCAATCAGCCGGTTTGGAGGGTACCGGCTACACTACCCTCCAAACCAGAACAAGACAGTCATTATATCGGCAGGAATAGGTGAGGGGGTGGATCTCTATCGGGCAAATTGCTGCACAGCAATCAATCACAAGTGGTCTTCTTGTTAACCTTTACTCTCGCCTCCTATGCTCCCCCTCCTGTTATGAGCTGCCTGGTAGCGAGGCAGATGGTATATCCTACCCAATGGATCCGGACCAATACGGATCAACCAGATTTTTTTTGAAACACCTTTAATTTACACGATCTACTCTTTCCCTATTTTCAACCCCCGACAGAAAAAGAGAGGTGTTACAAGTTAAACGTGTCTGTGGGTATGTTAGTTTATCTGTGGCATCATAACTTTGGAGAGTATGGACCGATTTCGAGGCGGTTTCGTTTAAAAGCTGATATGATCGGGATAGTTCTCAATTACTTTTGTTGGGGGTAAATTAAAAATTTTAGTATTATATAACACGTATAGATAGCGTATAAACAAACATTTGCAAAGATAGAAACTATAGCTAACCAGACAACAAAAGATATCCCCAAATATATAAATCTTGATATTCAAAAAGCAATGCTCCCAAAAACATTCAAGTTCAAGTAGGTAAGCGAACAATAACCGCCCTTGCTCCTTTAACCTTAGCCACGAAAAAACATCTTGAGGTCGGCTCGCCCTTGGGAAGGCATTGTCTCCATATCACCAGATAGCGAACTCTACTTGACCTGGAGTACGTATGTTAACCCCGACGGGCCGGAGCATTTGTCATTATTATATTATATTACCTAGTTAAGTGTTAATTTTATAGTCTGTACTTATAATTAAGTATTTATAATAAAATAAAAACCTTGTGCCCCTGCCAACCTCTTGGGGGATATGGACGTGAAGATACTTTTTTTTAATTATGAGACAAATTTCTTTATGTGATAAAACAGCAAACTTGCATACTGCTTTATTAATGGTGTGAAAAAATCATGGGCTTTAGACATAGTAGATGTTTGGAGTACTTCGCTTTGCTGTGGCGGATATGATAAGTTTAACTTGCAAACGCCGACATAGCCACTTGAACGTTCGTGGGTAGTGTAGTACCAAAATATTTTGCATCGTCGTACGTTCTGGGTATTACAATACCCAGTAGATCAACGTTCGAAAAATGCGATGTTATTAAATATCTGTGATTTTTCTATACGTAATCTGTGGTTTTTCTATACGTAATCTGTGATTTTTAATTATCTTAACAAAATTTAGATTGGGTTAAATATAAAATTTTCTAACTTTCACGAACGTTTTTCCCAAGGAACGTTATGTGGTTTTTTGGCTCGCAAATCTCGTTTGCGTTCGGACGTACGAGTAACTTGACAGCTTCCAACGCTGTCGTTCAAGTGGATAAAGGCGTCAGGAGTAGATAAGGCAGTGGAACAGTACTCGGGCAAGTTGCTGCACAGCACTTTACCGCCAGTGGTCCTGTTAATAAATAAATATCCTTAAACAAGTCACACAAATTGAATCTAACCCCAACATAAGCAAATTATATGCTTGTGGTATGGGTCAACGATACTAATACATAGAAATACTTAAATACATACCAGAATAAATTTCATAAGCAGCCAGACCCGGAAATGCAGACATCTAAATGTTCATCACACAAATGCCTGCCCCCGTCGGGAATCGAACCCGAGCCACGCGGTTGGTCAGTTGATAAGGGCTACCACGCAGGTAGATAGTTAGTCTACTTTACGGAGAGGACTCGGATCAATACAGGTAAATAAATATTAATAAAATATCCTGGTAACTTGTTTGGATCGATCAGTAGCTCTATCATGAACGCTATCGACTTTCTATCGCAGTCGATAGTGTTCATGCTAGTAATATTAAAGTTCGCCTCAAATAATAAACGAATCGCTAATATTGTGTTCAAAAGTATAAAATGAAACAAATCCGATTCTAATTCCAGTTTGCATGGAATTTAGATTCAAGAGTAAAACTAATGGATATTAAAACTTCTGATGGTTATATGTTTAAGTTATGACAACAACATATTACAACCTATACCTAAGTAAACGAGTGCTTTACGAGTAACTTAAAGCGGGTGGCAAAAATTTAATGAATTAAAAATAATTAAGGACAGACCTCCTGATCACTGTGCGAATAAGTAATCCTAATTCAAACGATTTTTGTTTATTCTTTAAACAATCGAATCGAAACTAAAAATAATAGACTTATCTTCCTTTCCTGGCTCCGGGCTCAGATCCAGTCCCTCAGCTTTCAGCTATATGCCTCTTGGATGGCAGATAATACGAGGTTCGTCATGGAGTAGACTTAAACTTTATCAATTTCGAAAAGATTATACAGAAGTCAAGTTCTTACTCCTTATTTCACTTTTGTTAGAGGACAAGCCAGTGAGGGCACCTTTTTTAAATGTATCGTATCGGCGTGTGTCACCTCGATCAGAAAATAGTACTTACTATAACTTAAGCTTAAGGCAAGAGGGTGCAATTGCCGGCAGCAGGGTGAATTGCACCCTCTTGCACCCTGCTGCCGGCGCCCATGTTCTCAGCGTGGTCTCTCTGCCTCTTCTCTGTGCTTTAGCGGTCCGGAGTCGGACTTGACTTGGGTTTGATTCGGTTCGGGCCACAGAAGATGTACAAAACGTCTATTTACAATTTCCTAAAAGATAACGTTGCCCGGGATTGGATATGTGGCACATTGTGGGATCTTCGGCTAGTCGTGGGTGCCCTGATTGGGTCTCTGCCTACCTCTTCGGGGATATGGGCGTGAAAATGCTAACCATCAGGAAAATATGCTGATTATATCCAAAATATTTTACAATAACAATTATAAAATAATGCAAATATCGACAGAATATTAAATTCGTCTGCCGGTCAAACCAAAAAATATATTTATGGGATATTTTTACTGACAATTGACGGCAGAAGTGAAAGCTGGAAAATCTATTCGTTGCGCTGTGTTGCACGATCAATTTCACAGCATGTTGGTGATGCTTAATCGTCACTATTTTCTCTATCAAACAGGAAAAATTTACTAAAACATACCAACTACGGTTAAAATTTATTCTTAATCCAATTTTAAAAAGTAGGAGGTTATATGTTCGACTCTTATTTTTTATGTATGTTAATCGTTTCCTAAGTGATTTCTGTAGCGTTACTCTTAAATCTCGATTTCTTGCAAATTTCTGTAGCATTACTCTTGAGTCTCGATTTCGTGCTAATCGGAAATCGGACTCGGATTTGTGTCATTTTGTACTCTTGAATACAGTGAATTATTAATATCTTCTGTGGTCTAGCGGTCCGACGTCGGACTTGACTTCTTGAAGTCCTGGGTTCGATCCCCGGGTCGAGCAATAAAAAAATTAGAAAATGTATATTTTCAATTTTCTAATAAAAATAATGTTGCCCGGGATTGGATATGTGCCAGGTTGGCGATAGGCTTGCCACCTATCACATTATGGGACTTAGTATCTTCGGCTGGTCGTGGGTGCCCTGGTTGTGCCTCTGCGTACCACTTCGGGGATATGGGCGTGAAGATATTTTTTTTATTAATTTATTATTATATTATTATTATTATTAATATGAACCTCTTAAAAAAATTAATGGTCGAAAAATTAAAAGACTAT
>NJDC01004930.1:34836-59715 GCA_002245475.1 Calephelis virginiensis
CCACAAAGTCTGGATCTGATAATGAAATCCCAGGGAAATGGAGGCGAATACGAAAAAAAGTTAAATGACTTCCTTTTTACTAAAACTTGAGAACAGCTAAACGTATTTGGATATTTTTTTTTGCTGTCCAGGTAAGTTTTAAAAGAAAGGAAAAAAAATATCTTCACGCCCATATCCCCGAAGAGGTAGGCAGAGGTACAACCAAGGCACCCACGACTAGCCGAAGACACTAAGTCCCACAATGTGATAGGTGGCAAGCCTATCGCCAACCGGGCCCATTTCTAATCCCGACCAAATTTTTTTTTAATTAGAAAATTGGAAAAATCCAATTTTCTTTATGTAGGCCGACCCGGGATTCGAACCCAGGACCTCATGCAGCCAAGTCCAACACCCGGACCGCTAGACCACAGAGGCATGCAGGCCAATATATTTGCAAAATAGAAATAGGTGCACGTATTTTTTGTAACATCATGTCATCGTATCTTATAAAATACGTAATTTGGAAGTTTAGTATCACCTACACTCAGTATAAAGTGACCAAATAATTGGAAATATGGAATGTAGGGAAAGGCGATTAAAAGAAAGGAAAAAATGAAAAAAGGAAATCAGGAAAAACATCTTAAATTTTTCAATGGAAACTGATCGGGTAGAACAAAGTAAGCCAGGACAGCTAGTCAGAAATAATAAAGAAAACTAGTTATGACACATCAAATTGATTTAACTTAACCGAATATTGCTTGTTAATAACTATTTACCAATTACTAATTATTAGTTTCTTGTTAGGTCTTATCGAGTCTTTGAACCTACTCGTAAGTGCTTGAGGTTTCCACCACGTTGCATCGGTCGTGGTCACGAGTTGAATCGAGTTTTAAATATTGGGCCACACAAACAAAGGAATGGACATGATTTGAAGACACCATTGAGATTGTGCCAGATGAATTTTATCGACAATCTACAAGTGTAGTAGTTTTGAGTTATATTTAATAGTGCATATTTGCATATTTTTTGTTCTTCGGCGTCTTATTCGCGCAAGCGCCCGGCGCCGTCTTACGCACAGATTTCTTACGAATTTTCGATCAGGTCACGGGTCCTGATGCGAGTTTAGAAGTTTTTACCCATTCCAAAAAAGTGCGCAACGCCGCTAAAGAAGTTTTCACTTCAAAAATTCAACATGAAAAGTAGTACTGAGAACCTCTTCCTTTTAGAGTTGGTTAAAAAACTTATGTATCACGTCTCTTTTGCCACATAATCCTGATAAAAATGTAATTACTGCGAGGTCGCCATCTTGAACGTGTTTGGTCATTAAACTACAATAGTTGTAAAATAAATGAGGACAAAAATATTGACTAAACTTTGAAGTAAAAAAATATAATTTGGATCTTACGACCTTCAACTGAAACAGTGGTGGGCAAATTACGGCCCGCAGGCCGGATCTGGCCCGTAAGAGGGTTTAGTCCGACCGGAAGAGCGTTTTTTTTCAGAAAAATATGAACCTCTTAAAAAAATTAATGGTCGAAAAATTAAAAGACTATTGAAATTTGAACAATTAAGATACTAAATCTATACTTCAAACATGTATAAACCGTATTTTATATATTAAGACTTCATAAATCGATTTTATTTTAATAACAGATTGTAATAATAAAAGCCTTATGTTATCTTTATACAACGTGTTATAATGGTTACATTTACAGCTCTTTTTAAGTGTTTTTAACTAACCAGCCCTCCTCAAAATTTATTTTAATTTACTGGCCCACCACTACATTTTTTTAATTTACCGACAAAAAAAAATTCAAAAAAGGCGCCCACCCCTGAACTAAACTATCGATGTTCTTCTACTATTATATGTGAAATGTCAGCGAACAAGCGCACAACAGCCTGACCAGAAAATGACAGTCATCATGGAGGAAGGAATAGGTAAGTAATGATTTTTGTAGACCAATAAAGTATCTTCACGCCCATATCCCCGAAGAGGATAGTAGGCAGTAGGCAGGGGCACAACTAGGGCACCCACGAGTAGCCGATGACACTAAGTCCCACAATGTGATAGGTGGCAAGCCTATCGCCAACCGGGCACACATGCAATCCCGAGCAACGTTTTTATTTAGAAAATTGGAAAAACCACATTTTCTTTTTTGTTGACCGACCTGGCAATCGAACCCGGGACCTCATGAAGTCAAGTCCAACACCTGGATCGCTAGACCACAGAGACGAATAATTTTTATGTCAGAGGTCAGTGAACAAGTGCATGGCTCTCTTAATAATAACAGACAACTGTTGTCTATAGACATCATAGATGATATAGGTGGGTCACTACCCCGTGGCCGGGATGTCAGGCCTAGTGTAAATCCACCAATAACCCTGCCGGAACTAGAACATGACAGTCTTTATGGCGGCAGGAATATGTAAGGCAAAAGGGGGATCCACTGCCTTAATAAATTGCTGCACTGCTGGTAGAGTACTACCACCAGTGGTCTTGTTGTTAATGAACCACGTAGCCTATGCTCGCCTCTTACGAGCTGCTAGGAAGGTAGATAGTCTATTCTACTAAGTGGACACGGCCCAGCACTGGGAAAACTGAACTGTCATGGATTATATTATGTAGGTACAGGTCGAAATTTTTAATTCCATAAACATTGTTTTGGTGATAAGAAGCGAAAGGACGGGCAGATCCTTGTGTAATCAATACATATTATAAAACAAAATCCCCTGTCTGTCTGTTCACGATTTAGTCGAAAAATACTGAACGGATATTCATTCGGTTTTCAACAATAGATAGAACAACTCTTGAGGAAGGTTTTAATGTATAGTAAGTTTATGTTTTGTGCAAACCAACGATATTACAATGATATTAGTTCAATATGTCGGCAAAAAATAAGCCAATCGGGAGCTTTTCTCGAAAACGCTGTCAAAACCTATTGAGTTTTAACAAAACAATGTATAGTGAGATTTTTCCTCTTCGATAGATCTCAAAAAAAAGTAAGCGTTGGTATGTCTATCTTTAAAGAATAACCCACGTTTGCGTTTACTTAAAACAGTAAAATGAAGGGTTACTTTAGAACATATTTTTAACAATACAGTATTAACCCTTAATATAATCAAATAAATCTGTTAGATACGTTATGCGTGTAATTTAGATCGAAATTGCCTTTTACACTATCAGAAAAAAATTAACAACTAATGAGTTATAAAAAAGTTAAAATCTCCGAGCGCAAAATTAAATATCGTTGAATCGTAGCAAAGACATGCGCGCTTACTGCATCCATCCATACTGACATCCAGACATACTCACAAACTTTCGCATTTATAATAGGTATTAGTAGGATTTTTATTCTTGAACAACCGAAGCGAAGCGAGGGCGGGCAGTTAGTGAGCATATTTAAATTTTTGGGTACTAGTTTTTATTGAATTTATTACTGTATCGCTCACCGATCGCAGTCTAGTTTCCTTCCTAGTGAGTTTCGTGAATGTGAAACCCTTGTTTCTTTCGAAAAACAATTATTAAAGGAACTTTTTCTTGGAATTATTTAGTTTTGTTTGTGTAGGTAGTTATATTTCAGTATGTATTATGTTTAATATGTAACTGTATTAAGTATGTAGTTATTTTTTAGTATAGTTTTGTACACCAGGTCTACATATTCCAGTTATTGTTTTTCTTTATCGGGTTGGCTGGAAGAAATTTCATTCATTAGAGATAGGGTCGCCCTTTGTACTTAAGTTTATTTTAGTCCTAAGTATTTCTGTAATTTTTGTTGTGTACTCGTATCTACAATAAAGAGTTAATAATAATAGTAATAAGTGTGAATTCTGTACATTGAAGATATAAAAAAATAGGTGCAGATGACTAAAACGGGGAAATTAATGTTTAGAATTTTAAGACAGACCGACTACCGTCCGTCTTTCTGTTTGTCTATTTGTATGCCTGTCTGTCTGGCTGTATCGTGACTGCTACTCATGCCGAATCTACTAAACCAACCATAACGAAAGGCTAATAAATACTTTATGTTCCGCGAAAGGTTATAGGATAATTTTTGCCCCCAAACACTGAAGGAGTTCCGGAGGGCTGAAGGAGGAGTTGGAAGAGGGTTAAAAGTCAAAATATAAATTGGGCTAAAATTTATTAATGCGGAGTCTGATTTGGTTTATTTTTAATATAATATATATATATATATATATATTATACGGGTTGTCCTGTAATTTTATCCAATTCATAGGTTTTTTACTTTAGAATTAATGATTTTTGTAGACCAATAAAGTATCTTCACGCCCTTATCCCTGAAGAGGTAGAAAGAGGTACAAACCACTTACGACTAGCCGAAGACACTAGATCCCACAATATGATAGGTGGCAGGCCTATCGCCAACCGGGCACATATCCAATCCCGAGCAACATTTTTTTTAATTAGAAAATTGGAAATACCACATTTTCTTTTTGTTGCGCGACCCGGGATTCGAATCCGTGACCACATGAAGTCAAGTCCAACACTTGGACCGCTAGACCACAGAGGCGATGTAGGCCAATATATTTGCACGTATTTTTTGTAACATCATGTCATCGTATCTTACAAAATACGTAATTTGAAAGTTTAGTATTACACTCAGTATAAAGTGTACCAAACCAAATAATTGGAAATATGGAATGTAGGGAAACATTTGAACGTAAAGTTCATTTTAAATAAACATCCACCTGCAGAGTAAGTAGAGAGTATGCAGCGCCTATTGAAAAAAGTTTACCGGGTTGGCTAGTATCTAATGAGATGGTAGTTAGAAGGGACCTTAAAAAATCTATACGAATATTATGAATGCGACAGTCTGCCTGTCACTTTCTCGGCTAAACTGCTTTACCGATTTTTATAAAATTTGATATGCATATAATTAAAGATCCGAGTCCAAACATGAAGTTTGTATGAAAATCGTAACTATTTTACGCTAACGAAGTCGCGCTTGTAATTATCATAAATTCAGATGTGCTATTACTGAATGATGACTACACATTAATGTCTGTGGGTTTGGTCACATCGTTAGCGTATCTAGTGAATAGACGCAGTTTTAAAGAACTAATAAATCAAGCAAACAAACATTCTATCAAATGTTCTACTTGTGATCTTTAACATAAATAAAATTTAAGTGCCTGTCCGTAACTTCAAAATAACTGTGCTTTCTAGAGTGCAAAGTCTATTTATAACATAATAAAATCTAAACTTTTTGAAAATATTATTTGTCTCACCTTAATGAACTAATACACTTTATAATGCACCAAAATTAACGAAATAATGCACACACTTTCACTTATAATATTTAACTCAGGTGCACAAAGGCGGTCTTCAGCGATCTCTGCCAGACAACCTTAGGGTGAAGGGGACAATTTATGTAATTTGAAAAACTAAGGTTGGGCTTTATAAACCAAAACTTATGCTAATCTAATAAATATATTGTTTATTTCATATAATACATACATGTTAAATAAAGTACATTAAATATACACACAAATAATATGCCCTAAAAATATATATTATACATACACCATACGTATATTACCTTACCTTACTGTTTTCGTTTATTTGTCTGGGCTTATCTTAAGTTTGTTTGATCCGATTTTAATGAGGATATCACTAGGGTGACATCGCCCTACTTATTCCTGCCGCCATAATTATTGTCATTTTCCGGTCCGGAAAGTAGGATAGAAAACTTGCACAGTTGGCCAAACATCATGGACCACAGGACAGCAAACTTTGCACATACAAACTTGATCACAGTTAAGCCTGCACATACAAATGCAAACATGTATACATTTCAATGTACTGAACACAATATTGGATGTAATGTAAGAAACTTTTATGTATTTGCATTAAATTACTATGTGTATTGTAAAGATCTCCGTGGTGATGTAAATAGTAGCGACACAGTTTGACACTATTGCTGCTGTCTACGAACTTTAAAATTGTAAATATGTCTTTATTTGATAAATAAATTATTATTATTATAGCTAAGCACCAATAATATTTATGGTGTCTAGACCACGGTTGTATCTTATAAACGCGTATGATTGTTTACCGGTTTTCCACATTTACATAAATATTATGATGATATATAAAGCAAGATATATAAAATAAATGCAAAAGTTTCCACAATCAGGATTTAAGCATTAAATCGTGTCTTATTTTGAGATTCAATTCTATTTTCAGATTAAAGGAATAAATTATTTTTCAGTCGCTACCGCAACAGATTTTACCCTGCCGTAAGTGAAAAATGTGATTTCAAAATAATTTAATTGCTAAAGCTATTAAAAACGCTATTATACACAAATAATTAAAAAAAAATCTTTTTTTATGACATTGGAAGGCAAACAAGCAGACGGATTTCCTGATGGTAAGAAATTCACGCCGCCTAAAGACACCAAAGGTGGTAATGGTGCGTTGCCAACCTGAGGCCGGGGTGTTAGGCCTCGAGCAAAAATAAGCTTACCGGCTACCTTACCCTCCGAATTGGAACACGTCAATAGGAAGCATTGAAGTTATGGTGGCAGGATTAGGTAAGGCAGTGATACCAATCCGGGCGAATTGCTGCAAAACCTTACCACCTAGTAGGATTAAACGGTGTTAGTGACGGTAAACCTATGATCGCCTTTTCCGAGCTGTCCGACAGGAAGGCAGATGGTCTATTCTGCAAAGGAGCCTGGACCAACACGGGGAAAAATTGTAAAATTAAAAAAAAATTGTTTACCTTTCTGTTTATCCGAGCTTATCTCAAGAACTTTTGAACCGATTTTAATAGAACTTCCATTAAAGATAGACTATATATCATCACATGCCACTTTTTATCCTGAAATTCCCATGGTATCATCACACGGAAGAAGCCACGTCTAAACTCCCAGCCAAGTGAACAAAATCGAAACTGGTTAATAATAAACCTAGGATAATAAAAGATACATAATTCATGGCCACAAGTGTAGTGTGAACGGAAATCCTAATAACACTAATGTCATCATCGACTCTTTATCAGAAACTGGTTTTTTACTTTACCGACATATTTTTAACGAAAATATCCCAGAATATTCAACCAGTTATATACCTATATATATCTAATCAGTCTAAGCAAATCATAACACCTATATATATATATATATATTAATTTATATAAATTACGTGTCACGTTGTTTGTCCGCGATGAACTTCTAAACTACTTAACCGATTTCAATCAAATTTGCACACCATGTGCAGTTTGATCCAACTTGAAAGATAGGATAGCTTACATCTCAATGTATGATAAAAAATTTACCATCCGAGCGATGCCGGATCAGGCAGCTAGTATTTTTATAAATTTTGAAGAAAGAAAAAATACCACCCCAGGCAGGATTTGAACCCGTAACCTTTCGTAACCTCTGTGGTCTAGCGGTTCAGTTGTCAGACTTGACAGCATGAGGTCCCGGGTTCGATTCCCCGGTCGGGCAACAAAAAGAAAATTAAGTTTTTCCAATTTTGTAATAAAAAAAACGTTGCTCAGGACTGGATATGAGCCCGGTTGGCGATAGGCTTGCCACCTATCACATTGTGGGACTTAATGTCTTGGGCTAGTCCTGGGTGCTTCGTTGTGCCTCTCCCATCTCCTTGGGGGATATGGGCGTGAAAATACTAACTTTTTATGTCCTACAAATATATAGAAACTTATAGATAATCCATCATATGATGAATTGTCATTTTTCAACACCCAACATATTGAATTAATTTTTTTAAGAGTAGTCAACACACAACCACCCTCTTGATGGTAAGAAACAATTAAGGCCTATATATGTCATAGCTCTTACAGGTGGTTATTAGCCAGTCATGGTGATTGTAGTCACCAACAGCAAGAGTCGTTATGGAGGCAGGAATAGGCAAGGGTGTGGATTTCTACACGAGCAAGAAGAGCACAGTACTCTACCACCGGTAGTCTGTTGGTTTTGACATATAAATAACCTGTGCACGCCTCTTAAAAACTACCTGGCGAGAGGCAGATAGTCTATTCTACTCAGCAGACCTGGACCAACTCAGAGGGTTATTATATACGAGGGATATTTGTAGCATTTTTATTATTTCATGAAAATTGCAGCTTAATAGAAATGACTACGTGAGAAATGAGTAAAATTTAAGATAAGTTGAAAAAAAGAAGACTGACAGAGAAAGGTAAAACTACATAAAAGCTTGTAGAAAAAACTATAGCAGAAGCATTTTTTCTACTTGATAGCCATCGCACTTCTAAATGACAAAGCGATAAGCGTCTTCAATAAACTATTCAACACAGATTGACTTTGTAGATTTAAAAAAAGTATCGTGGGTGTTCTAGTTGAACATACCTCTGCCTACCTCTTAGAGGATATGGGCGCAATCGGATTTCCTGATGGCTAGAAATACATGTCGCCTCTAAACACTAATAGCGATAATGGTGCGTTACCAAAATTTTACTTAACTAATTTTTCTAAATACTCTATTCTACTTGAATCTTAAACTTCGAAACTTAAACAGTGGCGACCACCATATATTGACAGCATGTTAGTTGGAACAGGTAAGTAGGTACAATCGCTACACTCAATTATTTTGTTGCAGTCACTGTGTTAGTGACAAATTACCCGAATCTAGCCTTTTTACAAGCTGCTTGGTATTACACTTACTTAATTGCAAAATCCATCAAGAAAACAATTAGTCTATATTTTTTAAATGAACTCGGGAGAAATATCTTCAAGTCCATATCCCCGAAGAGATTGGCAGAGGCACAACCACCCACGACTAGCCGAAAACCCTAAGTCCCACAATGCGATAGGTGGCAAGCCTATCCCCAACCAGGCACATATCAAATCCCAGGCAACGTTATTTTAATTAAAAAATATAGATGTTCTAGTTTTTTAGTTGCCCTTGACATTGAAACTAGGACCTCAAGAAGTCAAGTCCGACACCGGCACGCTAGACCACAGTGGCGATCCCTGAGAGCAGTACTGGGTAAAACTAATCGTCATCAAATACCACAAAACTAAATTATTTCCGGGTAAGACATAGCGTGTATGACAAATATCTTTAAAAATAGATGTACATAAAAACCCCAGATGAAGTCGCGTGCTCAGCTTGTTAATTATAAATAGAAATGTGTAAAAAACAAATCATCCTCTGTTAAGCCATTAAATGGCCAATCACCCTGTGTGCACCAGTTTTTACTACGTTCCAATCCAACCGTTCTGCTTTGATGATTCAAAAACGGTGCAGTATCGCTGCATTTATTAATCAATATGGTTGATTCTAATAACTTTTTGTCCAAGATATCTATGGTGCGGAACATGTACATGTATAGATTTGAAGTTCTGGTTCAGTGGTTAAGAGGCGGGTGAACGGGAGAAGCACGCGACGCAAATGCGCGTGCTATCAAGGCTAGGATGCACACATAAATGCAGAGATTTAAATTAATTAATATTATTAATTTTCAAAAGTTTATACTTAATTTTGAAATATTTTCTATCACGTGTTGGTTCGGGCTACTTTGTAGAATAGACCATCTGCCTTCCTGTGCCAGGCAGCTCGTAAAAGGCGAGCATAGGCTTGCCGTCACTAACACCGTGACATCTGACTAGTTGGTAGAGTTTCGCAGCGACTCACCCGGATTGGTACCACCGCCTTACCTATTCCTGCCGCCATAACGTCATGACGTGTTCCGGTTCGGAGGGTGAGGTAGCCGGTAAACTTACTTTTGCTCGAGGCCTAACATCCCAGCCTCTGGTTGGCAACACACCATTACCACCTTTTGTGTCTCTAGCGGCGGGAATTTCTTACCATCAGGAAATCCGTCTGCTTGTTTGCTTTTCAATGTAAAAAAAAAACGTTGGTCCGGACTACTATATAGGATAGAATACGGTTTATACTAACACCGTAACGTCTGACTAGATGGTAGATTTACTCAGCGACTAACCCAATTTAGTACCTTACCTATTCCTGCCCCCATTAAGTCAGTGCTTGCGGTTGACGTGTTCCAGTTCGGAAAGAAAGGTAGCCGGTAAAGATACATTTACATTGTACACACGAGTATAATAAGTAAATTTTAGTCATTTTGTACAATTTTCTTTACATAAAGTGCAAAAGCAAATTTATCAAGAAATTTGTTTCCTCGTTGCCGCCAAATCTCAATAAACAAGATTAAGTAAAGAGGCTACTGAGTTACTCAAGACCCCGACATGACACGACTTTTACATATTTTTACATTTGAAAACTTATTTTGGTTTCAAGTTTAAAATATGTATTACCACGTTAAGTTTTTTTTTATCAATCACAAGAAATGTAATTTCACAGAAAAAAAAATTGAACCCTAAAAATGTGGGTAAGGAGGTGGGTTCGAAACTTATCCGCATTGAGTGACGTGTCATTGAGCTTGATGTCGCTGTACTAAAAAAAACTGTGTAAGTAAATTCATTCAAGAGCTTCTACGAGCGCGTGCTAACCCTGCGCGACTGGTCGCGTGCGCATATTGTGATTAGCTGTACTACTGTACCTACTGTTTTGCTGATATTTTTACCAATATACCTACTGTGAGTGTTATTGTAAATTTTAGTGTTCTTAAACACGAGCGGCATGTCACCAACGACATAGGTAACTGCAGCCGTCGACACACGTCGGCGTCAGTCGTCAACGCGCAAATGGCGACGCTTGCAGTTGTGACGGCAAACGTTGACGCCTGTCGACGGCAGCTGTTTGACGACTGCTGTCGACGACTACCGCCGACGTATGTCGACGACTGCAGTTACCTACGCTGTTGGTGACATGCCGTTCGTGTGTAAGAGCTCTTAGCCTACATGGGGCACACTAAAAGTTTTGCATTTCTTGCTAATAGCAACTAGTTGAATTTTGAATGTTACAATTTTAAAACGTTGCAACCTTCTTAGTAATAAAAAAAAACACTTGGCGGGAAATAATATCAATTGTTTTTTATCACATCAAAGTTCTACGTACTCAACGAAAATGGAATCAGGTCGATTGATGATTTTAAAAGTTCTTTTTCTTCGCAACACTGTGCCGCTCGTATGTAAAACGCTTTTGGGAGAGAAGCACCTTATTTGAGCATCGTAAGGCGATGGTTTGGTGAATTTGAGAGATCGACCTCTCTCAAATTTCTTTACATGACGAGTTTCGTAAAGGGCGGCCTTCAACTGCCGTCAACGAAAATAATGTGGCTACTGTTAAGCGGTTAATTGAAAGAAACCCCCGGATTACCTATGAGACAATTCGAGGACTAATGGAAATTGGTACGAGCCAAATTCTGAAAATTTCACACGAAGAATTGAAAGTTTCCAAACTTTGTTGTCGTTGGATCCCTCATGAACTGACAGCGGAGCAGGAGCGGGCTCGCGTGGAATGGTGCTCACAGATGCTACTGAAGTACGACCACGGACAATTTATTGCTGTTTATGACATTGTCATAGGAGACGAAACGTGGATTTATTGTTTTGAACCCGAAAAAAATAACAGCAATCTTGTGAATGGGTGTTTGAAAATGTGAACAGGCCAACAAAAGTGAGACAGGCGTAAAAAAATGATCGCGTTTTTTTCTCAGCTACATATGTACAATTCCACTTAAAGATCAATAAAGTGTTAATGCCGAGTAATATTCTACCATTTGTTTACCTAGGGTCTTAGAAAAAGTTTGCGAAGGACGACCCAAAAGCCGCATTCTCCATACACCATGGTAACACTTCTTCACTCTCGGCCAACAACACAAAGTCATTTTTAGCTTCCGAAAAAGTACATCTCGTCACACATACTGCGCATAGCCCCGACCTTACACCCTGTGATTTCTGTATTTTCCACAAAATCAAAGATTTGATGAGAGGTTTTACTTTTACCAACTCCGAAGAGGCAGTGATAGCATTCAATCAGTACGTAGAAAACCTACCTTCAGATCTGTGGTCCTCCCGTTTTAAAAAATGGTGCCATCGCATGAAAAAATGTTTAATATGTAAAGGAGATTATTTTGAAAAGCAATAAACAATATTTTGGTCATAACATGTTGTTTTTTTAAGTTACGCAAAACTTACAGTGTGACCTAAGTATATTGTTATACAGGCAGTTTTAATTATTCAGTAGATTTTACTGAACTACACTGTGACAAGCATCGACCATACATTGTATGGTCGATAGTGACAAGTCACTATTACAAAACTGGCAACATTAATTTTTTTTATGAATAATACTTACATTGGTAGCCTGGTTTATGCTGGTATGAAGGCTAAATGTAATTTGGCAACAATGCAGTTTCTTTAAAGTTTGGATTTTCAGAACAAGCGTACGTTTATTTTGGTGGCATAAGCGGATCTAGCCCTCTATATAGATTAACTGGAAGGTATCTGGAATAAGTAAAAACTTAATATTAAAGTTGTGGCAAAACTAGACCATCTTGGATTGATCACGATAACAAAATGTAAGTATCTTCACTCCCGTATCCCTGAAGAGAGAATACAGAAGTAGGCAGAAGTACAACCAGGGCACTCTCGATTAACCATAGGTATTACTTAGTCCCACAGTATTGGCGGCAAACCTGTCGTCAACCACTCGCTTATTCAATCAGGGCAAAGTTGTTTATATTAAAAAACTAGCTGGTGGGCAAATTTCGTCCCACCCTTTTAGTTTGTATGGGAAAAATTTTAATATTGTTTTTCCTAGTAAATTATCATCTGACCGTCTCCTGGTTTTAAACTACCTCCCCATATTTTTTTTTGTTAAATCGGTTAAGCCGTTCTTGAGTAAATTGTTGCTAATCTCGCGATTTTTTGCAACTTCACCGAGATTTTACAAATAGTGTAACTAACACTTCCCTATACATATATTTGAAAATGTCATTTTGAAATGCCGGACTGGGAAACGAACCTAAGACCTTGTCCACTTGAAGCCAACACCAGACCACAGAGGCGATCACAATGTTAGTAAAATACCTATACTCGCCACTTACCTACCTACCTGCTTTAGTTAACCTATATACTTACTGCAACAAAGCTGGACACCAACAAAAGGAAATTAAAAAAAACGTTATAACATCTATATAATATAATTTACTTATCAAATAAGAACCATTACTAAAAATTTATTTTAATTTTACAGCACATACATACAAAACAATTTATTTACACTATTTTACAAATACATTTTTTCTTATTTTATACAGATTGGAAAATTTCCTTACACCTAATAAATACATTAAAATTGAGTTCTAAAAAATATAAAAGTATTTTGTATAAAGAAAAACATATTTGAAAATAATAAAACTAGTAATAAATAATTATTTACCGCTTAGTAATGTGGTAAAAACCTATCACAAACAGTATATCTACTAAATGTCAAAATAAAAAACTAATAAATCTTATATTTGATTAGTTTTTACACAGTACAGTGCCGCCAAGTGCTTACCTAGTCAATAAAAAGAGCGTCACTAGTGTGATGTATGTGTTTCTGATTGGGAATTACAGCTAGAAAATAGCAATAATTACAAAATGATAAAAAAATAGTTCTGGGAATTTAATGTTCGGTGCTCACTCTTTAGAAACTGACAGCAGAATGACGTTTCTCGAAATGGCGGTTTAGTTCCGACTTTGACCACGGAACAGATAAGTTGGTGACACTATGGTAGCAATCAGTTTATTATAGTCTAGTTTCTACATTTTTTAAGAATTAGAATTTTAATTACAAAAAAATATTCTAATCCGTTCAGATCTTTCAAAGATAAGAGCAATTTATATTATTTTGCAATCTATTGAACAAATAAAAAAAACAATTGAAATTTCATTATCATGTCTTCTAATTGACACATTATTTTATAATATTACTAGCGGCCCGCCCCGGCTTCGCACATTTATAAAATATACATTCCTCTTCAAACCTTCCTCTTCAATTACTTTATCTATTAAAAAAAACGTCAACCAAAATCCGATGCGTAGTTTTAAAGATTTAAGCATACAAAGGGACAGAGAAAGCGACTTTGTTTTATACTATGTAGTGATTATTGGAAATGGTGTAAAATAGAGGTAATTATCGTAAAAATATGTGCAATAGCTTATTCGATCCGCAATAATGTCTAGAAAAATGTAATAAAACCGGTTTTTTTAGCAAAAAAAAAAACAGGTTGCAAAAGTTATAAGCAAACGTCAGAAATAGTCCTTCGCGACTCAGTTTCTGGATGCGTATGCGGCACCTAACGGGATTACAAGACGTAACATTTTAAATTTATACAGTATTGTATTATTTATAGTACTTGGGATAATTTGAAGAATTTTTTGGCGTGGAAAGCCATGGGAATTATTTTTAAACAATTTTTAAAACAGGTAGGTGATTCTAAGCGATTAACATTTTTTTTCAAATAGAGACGTGTGTCTTCATTGAAGATTACAAAAAACGTCTAAATATTAACTGTTTGTCAGTGTCTTACCGTAACATTTGTAAATAAATGTAAGTATCTTCACGCATATATCTCTGAAAAGATAGGCAGACATACAACTAGATTTAACCCATGACTAGCAGAAGGTTTACTATAAGGTGGCAAACTTGTAGCCAACCTGAAAGTTATGTAATTACTGTTAGAAACATACTTATTTAAAATTTTTCAAAAAAATGTTACAAGTTCATTTTGAAACTTCAAAATACATGAATCGATGACCAAAAAAAAGTTATAAGTTTTTGCAATTTTGAACACAAAATCTCAGCAAAAAAAATAGATAACAGAGATTTTTTAACACCTCCTAAAATATTTATCAACACTCGGACACATAACTTATCTAAGCCCTATACAATTTTATGCATTCTCAATTTTTATAGCCATCAACGTTAGCATGTTCTTTTGGAACAATCGAACCATTTTTTTTTTAAATATAATTTAGGCACAGAACAAAAAACCGACTCCAATTATTTCATTACCACGCCGCGATTTGACCATTATTTATTTCAAAAAAAGAGCTTAAGATTCCGAGATAGTGCCACATCAATTTTATCAACATCTTAGTTAATACTAGAGTTTTTCAGTTATACGTATTAATTTTATTCATATACACAGATAATAAAACTTTAAGGTACTGGTCGGATAATGGCAAAATTAATATGGGATCACCTCGCCAGCATGCCCTATCTTTCTAAAAACATTACTATCAAAATCCGTCAATTGGTCGAATAATAGCAAACCAAACATACAAAACATTTTTTACATTTAATATAAAAAAACATACAGCCCTCTGTTTTTGGAGTCGGTTAAAAATCACTAACATCATGAGACTATGCTTTTTAAGTTGAAGCTTTGTGTAAAAATATAACAAATACAAAAAACGTAATATTTAAAACAGATGAAAGTAAAAATCATGAAATCGTTTATTAAAACAGTCAGTGAAATAATTCGTTAATAATTGTTAGTACTATTTAAATTATGCGCCTCGGTATATTTCGTGTTTACGAATTTAACCGATCAAGAAACCAATGTGAGATTGTCGTTTTAGCCGCCAAAACTCGTCAGTACCTCGACTGTGATGGAAGTAACAGTACGCAATATTTCAGTATTAAGAATTGTATAGAGCTGTAATGTTATTGTATTATTTTTGTAATATTATAGTATATATGTAATATTATTGATTATGTAATAACAACTCTATATAAGATATCTTTAAAATACATTCGGATTTCCGTAGCTTGACGAATATAGCCGAAGCACATAATTTAAATAGTACATGTGTTCATACTTATTTGTACTAGATGACAAAATATTTTTACAATATATTCAAAATAGTTAATTACAATACTTTATAAATATTACATTACAATTAATATAATCATTATTATTATATTCTATCTTATGTCACTTATAATATTTTAATTTGGAATAACTTAACAAATTCGAATGTAACCACATCGAGTTCGTTTTGATTATCACAAAATCTATATCAATCTTGGGTTAAAACATTACGTTATCTACCTATATTCAACTATAAATGTATAGTTAGGTATTCATATACCTACTAATATTGTATAGAGGTAAAGTATTTTACTTTGTTTTGTGTGTTTGTATAATCTTCGGAAATACTGATCCGATTATGAAAATTCTTTCACACCTAAATATATACACTATTCAGGATTGACATGGGTTATTTTTTAAAATGGTTTAACAAAAGAAATAAGTGAAAATTAATAGGATATTTAAATAAAGTTTCACCGACTAAGCGGCAGAGATGTGATTCATTTTGCGCAATATAATAGAACACGGGTCGGGTAGTTTAAAAAAGGCGTACATATTTTATGGAATTAAAAAGTCTTTTAAAAGAATCTCACGCAGGCCCTCAGTTTAAGACAGAATCTAGTATACTAGTTGCACTTTTTTGTGTCAAAATGTGACTAGTCCTTCGAGAATACCATGATGGCATTTTCTGTCCACATACAGGACATGTAAATGCCGTCGATTTATGCGGGTAATATGGACCTATTGTCTAAGGTGATCTTGATCCTATACTTATGACGCTCACCAGCTGAATCACCTGCAAATAAATATTGTCAGTTTATGTACATATAATAAAACTGTAAAAATGTGAATAGCATTCTGTACATTGAAGATATTAAAAAAAACTTCAGTCGCAATGGCAAGACCTAAAGAAAGAGAGAAAGAACCTCTTTCTCTCTTTCTTTAGGTCTTGTCATTCGCGTTAGCATTTCACCATCAAGTAGAAATTCACATCAATTAACCAAACTTGGGGTAAAATTATATTTAGTCATAAGTCGTCAATAAGTCATGTCACTGTCTTGGGTAAAGCGGTGGTCATTACTCAAGCTCATATAATGAGTTTTTACGTCAACGAGGAAATACACGATACGCTAATTTCTTCATGATTATTTCATTTGTGCACTTTCACTTAACAATATTGGACAAAATGCCATCAAAATTGAATAATTTCACTCAATATAAACACGAAATTCAATAATTATGAAAAAACTTCGATCATCTTTCCTCTCGATGGCGCCAAAACTCCCCGGTCGCATAGTTTGTCGAGATAAAAATAAGCAGCAGTACACTCTTTTAGCGTTTATGTCTGTCTGTATTCCGATTGCTATTCACGCCGAATCTACTAAACCGATAGCAAAGATAGCTCTTCGTTTCAAAAAAGGTTATACGCTACTTCTTAGGGTTCCGTGGAAACGGAAACCTTATAGATTTGTCATATCTGTCTGTCTGTCCGTATATCACAGCCACTTTTTCCGAATTATAACTATTTTAGAACGTAACTCAAGCTAATATCACAAAAAAATATATATAAATAAAGGGAATTTTCAATGAGTAAGGGCTACTACGATGACGACCTTATATTAGGGTTTATTCACGTCAACGTCGCGTGACATAGCACATTAAGGGACCATTAAATGGTGAACCTTACTCAACCCAGTCGCTGTTATGTTTAATCGCTATTTATGGCTGAAATATTTTTAACGGTTTGAGTTTCTCTATTTTGTTCCAGGTGCCCTGTGTAGTAGAATAGATCATCTGCTTCTCCGTCTGGTAACTCGTAAGAAGCGAGAATAGGTTAAATGTTCATTATAAACAAAAAAACCCTGATGGTAGAGAAACTTTCCCAGACAGGGATGCGCTTTAACTCTTCCTGCTACCATAACGACATCGTTTTGCATTGAATTGTAGGTAAGGTTGGGGTACGAGCTATATCGCGGGAAGCAAATTCATATTATTAGTATAAATGCGAAAGTCAGCCTGTGTTTAACGCATTTATGGCTAAGCCGCTGAACTAATTTTGCTTGTCCAGAGATATTTTTTATTTAATATTTTATATGTACATAGTTGAATATCCTAGTTCAAACGTAGGCTACTTTTTTCGGGTCGGGCGTCGATTGCCTAAATCTCAAAAAATCTAGTTATCTAAATCGTCTAAATCGCAATTTGTCGGATTATCTAAATTACCCGTATCTCACTTCGTACACATCGAAAATCGTCTCAGTCGCAAAATGTCTAAATTTTCAAATAAGCATGGACATTACATAAATTTATTACATAAAACTTACTTTTCTGATCTGAATTATATTTGATTCATATTTCGACCTTTTTTAAGTGTTGCAAAAATGTAAAATAATAATGACAACATACATACAATACCTTTTAATTACAAAAATATTATTTTAACATTAAACTAAAAATCATACGTTTCACTTATATTTGAGAGAAAAGAGGTAATTAGACACGTTATCCCGGGACACCATGAAATCAATAGCTTCAAGTATAATCAATATTTCAATTTCATTTCTGACTGGATTAATGAACGCGGTCGAATCTGTGTTTCCTAATGTAGAGTTACGAGAATGAATTAAGGATGGATTTCTATTGTTAATGACGCCTCGAAAACTAATGAAATGAACCAATTTGCACTGTACTTCGATAAACAATGGCTGAAGTCGCCCATGTTGATCTGCTATGCTACAGAGCAATATCGCACTAATAATGGGATTGATGGATGGCATTCACTTTCACACACATGGCGCTTCACTGTACGAGTGCCACATCAAAGTACTCTAATTTTGTTTTTATATATACTGAGAAAAGAGGCAAAATTAAAATATTTAAAAGTTAAAATCATTTCTTTAAACGATCTTATAGAAAGCGACGTGACATTAAGTTCGATCAAATGTACAGAAATGAACTCAATAGCTTAATTGAAGGTAATGTGAGCATAATAGACTTCATTAAAAATATAGTACAAATTAAAAAAGAAATCAAATTGCAATATTGATTATACCAAAAATAAAAGGTATTGTTGTCACTATTATTTTACATTTTTGCAACACTTAAAAAAGTCGAAATATGAATCAAATATAATTCAGATCAGAAAAGTAAGTTTTATGTAATAAATTTATGTAATGTCCATGCTTATTTGAAAATTTAGACATTTTGCGACTAAGACGATTTGCGATGTGTACGAAGTGAAGATACGGGTAATTTAGATAATCCGACAAATTGCGATTTAGACGATTTAGATAACTAGATATTTTGAGATTTAGGCAATCGACACCCGACCCCTTTTTTCAGTGATCAACCCCCAAAGGACTATGATGTAATGGGAATGAAGTTTGTATTAAAATCTATAAAATAGTATCTTCACGCCCCCAAGACGAAGGCAGAGGCACAATCAGGGCACCCACAACTAGCCGAAAAGACTAAGTCCCACAATGTGATAGGTGGCAAGCCTATCGATAACCTGGCACGTATCCAATCCCGAGCAACATTTTTTGAAGTAAAAACTTCTTCAGCGGCGTTGCGCACTTTTTTTGGAATGAGTAAAAACTTCTAAACTCGCGTCAGATCGTCAGAACGTAACACGGCGCACTGCGCATGCGCGAATTAGACGGCGCGAGATCTAAAATAAAACGTAGATTCATTGCTGTTTTTGTATTGCTTAGATATTTCCGAAGAGTATAGGATGCGCAATGGATAATACGCCGCAAATACCTATCATTACATTCATACAGATAGCCGATACGTATAATATCAACAGACATTGCTCTATTTGTTCCATCTTGAAAATGATTTATGTGTAGACGAGCAATGTTCGATGTACAGATAACATGACGACGCTCCTAGCCGTCACGTGGTCTTACTTTAGCGAGTTTTAGTCAAGCCAAACGCAGGTTATTAATATGAAAATAATATATGTGCATAAATGATAGTACTTTCATGCTGATAATTAAAGCAATTCGTGCAAAATTATTCTCTAACTATTTCAAAATATCAAAACTGCACAACGTTAATATTCAAGTTTTCACTTCTGCCGGCACTCCCGGAGTGCAACCCGTCTTAGAGAATTGGAAAAAAACACATTTTCTTTTTGTTGCCCGACCCTGGAATCGAACCACGGACCTCATGAAGTTAAGTCCAACACCTGGACCGTTCGACCACTCGTACTGATAAACAGCTAGTTTTTACTTTAAAGAAATCCGATTAAATATGTAGTAAATTAAAATATTCAGTTTCAAATTTTTAGCAGAGCTTTTAACTCAACCTTCTTAAAAGTATATTCAAGAGTAATTCTTAACAGTTTGTTACGAGCTATATCTCAGTCATCAAGTTTATTTATTCTACAAAAGAGTCCGCAATCCGCATAAAGTTAAAGCAAACTAAACATCTGTTTGAACTTCCGGCAGATATAATATAAGAACCTGCATTACTGCGTCCAGGGTAATTATAAACAGTAATGTTGGCTTACATGATTATATCACGTGTAAGTTGATTAGTTATAAAGAAACCCGGATAAATACACAGTAAAATAAACATCTGCTTTGACTTCTGACAGAGCTTTTCAAAGAACCTGCATTACAGCGACAAGTGTAATTCTAAACAGTAAGGTTAGCTTATGGGCTGAGATATGCGGTTGATTTAAGCTACAAAGGAGTCCGGATAAATGAGAAATAATTTTGATTCATGTTTTAGCTTCTAATAAAGCTCTTAGTCAACTCTTTTAAAAATAACTACCACATCTAGGTTAATTCTAAACAGTAAAAGTGGCTTAAATTATGTGTCAGATGGGAAAAAATATTTATTCCATTACCTAAGGACCTCTGATAAATGCGGATATAAATGCGTATAGGATGATTCTAAGCAATAAATTTAGCTTAAATTATAATTGTAAGAAAAAGTACTGGTAAGATACATAATTATGTATCAAATGGGTAAACAAATGATTTATTTTATTAAATACCTGTCTAAACTACTTTTGATATGGCTCATAGTCTAACTTTCTTAAAGGAATCTTCCTACGTCAAGTTTTATCCCAAACATTAAGGGTACCTTACGCGCTATGTGTCAGTTGAGTACGTCTTTAAACGTGTCCCGATAAATGTACACATTTAATATCTGTTTTAACTTCTGATAGAGCTCATGGTCTATATTTCAAAAAATCCTACATTACTACATCAAGTGCAATTCTAAACAGTACGCTGAGCTTAAAAGCTACGTGCCTGACAGACTTCATTTAATGGAAGACATTCATAAGCCGAAATAAAGAAAGAAAGAAAGCTTCACTACTACGTCAAATACACTTATTGCACAAATAAAACTAAACCACTATATATATCGTATGTCAACGCAGCGTATTCTGATACAGTCACAGCGCGTGATATGAGTTGGACCTAACCTTCCTCAATGGGGTGTATGTTGTTAATTCATACAAGATTTTAAAGAAAATATTATTCAGACATCTGTGGTATTATCGCTTTAATATGTTGACATTTCGCTTTTTAATAAAATTACATACAAAACACTGTTGGTAAAACTGTGCAGCAGCAAATCTACCATTTATCTCACGGTGTTGTCATTAAATACACAATATGTTTATTTTCCACAAGTCTCTTCTCATCAGGAGAGCCGTGTACTACCTTGCTGTCTTATCATATAAACACTTACTCTAAGGTATGGAAAATTCATAATAATCCGTAGATTATCGAGCGCCTGTTAAATGATAAAAAGTGGAATCCCCGTTTTCGGTGACTTTTTATATCCGGCTAATTGATCCCTTCAACAATATTTAAATGTACAATCCAATCAGATTTAAAACTTACCTTTTTTAACAAAATCGATCCTATGATTTTAAAATAGTTTAACCATTCTATTTTTATATAAGTAGGCTTGCCTGATGTTATAAGAGAATCGTCGCTTATATGTATAACATTATTGGTGCATCGCTATGTATGCCCAGATTGTAGACCACGTGCGCGGTTGACCCTTGCCCTCCAGCGTGCAATACAGTAGTGGCAAGTACTGAGGCTATGATGGCAGGAATCCTAAGATTTTGTTAACGACAGGGGCACTTACGTTAGAAGAGGCCTCGCGCGGCGCTGCTGGCGGGGCGCGGGTGTCGCGGCGGGCGCGGGCGGCGCGCGCGGGCGGGGGCGCGGTGTCAGCGGCCCGCACTGCCGCCCCACCACCGCAAGCACGACGCGTCCACGCAGCGGGCGCGACCCGCACGCCGGGACGCTTCCTCTAGCACCTCCTAGGGGGAACATACACGTCACCATCAAGACGCAACGGACACTTCTTCTGGCACCTTCTAGAGGTGACGCAACGAGTCTTATCATCCTAGATAGTTATTATCATAACTTAAACTATATGGCGACTCTGGCTGAAAAAAAATGTGGACGAGAAAAGAAGAGGATATCAATTCACCTCGCCCATTCTCACTTACTGCTGAACTGATCATGGTTATTTATCATCATTATGTATCACGCTCCTTCGTCTTTTACAGATTGGTTGGTCGACTCATCTATTAAATGGATGATCAATACAATGCCAGAGGGCTGTTACACCACAGTTCAGATATGTTCAAGCGGCCATCCTGTCGTGGAGTATATATAGCATTCAGGTTGACAATCGCTACTAGGTTTGTTGGCAATCAGTTCTTTGACATGTGAATTAGCATGATCAATAGAACATAAACATATGTAAAGCAAAAGTGAATAAGCTTCTTCTAGCTAAGAACATCACCACCTTGGAAACTAATATAAATTTACACCGAGTGAGTTGCATATCTTTGTCCATTAAAACATCTATCTAATAACATAAGCGCCACTGAACTGCGGAAAGACGACCCCGATTTCGTTACCATCGACGCGGTCCCTCGTATGCACGTAGGTCGTTTGGAAAGGCAGATCATAACTCTGAGGTGATCAATACAAATTTTATCAAATAATCTTAATAATGCTTGAATCTGCATGTACCTTGACGACATCATCGATAATGTTCATGAATATTTATACATTATTAAGTGTAACACAAACTTCTAGTCGGACATTGATGGAGTTTATATGAAACCAATTTCAAATCATAAACTACCTTGCGAAAAAAGAACCATTAAAATTTATTTGCTAATGTCCGAGACATCTTATAAAAAATATAAAAAAAACAGTTGAATTAAGAACCTCCTCGTTTTGGAATCTATTTAAAAAAGAAGCAGTAATAAACAAATTTGAAAAAATTACAATTTGCTCTGCGTCATAAAAGAAAATTCTTATGATAAGTGAAGTATAGTTAAACGGATTCTAAACAGTTCCGCACTCAAAGTGAAGCATATAATATTTTTAAACAAATTCATATTTATAATTAATTTATTATTACTTATCGCAACCTCACCTGTTTCTTCAAAACGATGTGCTTTCCTTTCCAATATTTCATTAATCCTCTCTCCTGGAGTGTAGATACGATATCAGAAGACGCTATCGCAAGATCTTTGCTGAGGTCTCGTATGCAGAGTGTAGGTCCAGGGGCTGAGCACAGTCTTTTCAGTAAAGCCTCCTTCCAGTAAGACCGGTATGATATTAATCCTAAGTCTGATAGTGGCGTTTCTGGAGATCCCACTTTACCTTCTACCTTTGTCAGGAGATAACCTGTTAGAGAAATAAAAATAAGAAATTTTATAACCCTATTGCTACACGAACAATGACCTAAGTAGAACAATTTAAACGCCATTATTTTACCGTTGTTAAAAAGGATGTAAGAGTTTGGAACTTGAAGATGAAGACGGTGCATTCAAACTTCAGTTTAATTACATATTTTATCATTACTAAAATACTTTTCTGTTTCTATGTTTCACTATACTTGTTTCTGTTACTTTGTCTTACGGATTTCTTATCTTTACAGAAAATATTTGCAATATTTAAACCTTTTCAATATTAATAACGCGCTATTTCCTCTCTCTCTCTCTCTCTCTCTCTCTCTCTCTCTCTCTCTCTCTCTCTCTCTCTCTCTCTCTCAGAATTTCAAAAGGATAGAAAATTATGTCGGTTAAGTTAGAAATGAGCACTAAATATTGAGATATAATACGAGTGATTCTACCGACTTGACCTTTCTAGTGACGAATGGTACACTGCTAGCCTAAATTAAAAGTCAGAAGTGTTCTCATATTTAGTCCCCATATCACAGCACCAAATATCTTCAGCAGTAAATTAGCATTAATTGAGCACTAAATTATTAGCTGATGTGCCTCTCGCTCCTACTGTATATAGCGCGGTCACGAATGGTACACTGCTAGCTTAATGTAAAGTTAGCAGTGTTCTCATTTTTAGTCCCCTTATCACAGCACTAAATATATTTTATCAGCACTAAATGAGCACTAAATTTTGAGATATAATACGAGTGAGTCTGCCGACTTGACCTCTCTAGTCACGAATGGTACACTGCTAGCTTAATAAAAAGTTAGCAGTGTTCTCATTTTTAGTCCCCTTATCACAGCACCAAATATGTGTTATCAGCACTAAATTAGCACTAAATGAGGGCTTATTAGGCGTTTGGCCCGCCGAGTTTCGCCCGATTCGGGTGAAACGATCACGTCCATTGTTATTGTTATTTTTGGGTGGCGTTTGCCCCGCAACTTTTTTTAGCAATATTTGTACAGTCAGGATGCAAAATTTTAGGTAGAATGATTTAATTTAAGTAAAAGCAAAGTACTGTAGAAAAAATAAAAAAATATTTATTAACAATTATTATAATAATCAACAGAAAATAGAATAATAAACATGGTAAATCACAATAATCAACTAATACCAATAATTGTTATAATTGTTAATTTAAATAATCAGCCTTTTACATTTCATTTTATTTGGACTGTTTTATTGACAGTTCCATGCCAAGATACAATCATGTTTGTGATTCAATTCTGTTGCACGAGACCATCTATTGAAAAAAAATATGATTCTACAAGGCTGGTATCTACAAAATAGTAGTTGAATTTTGTCACGTTACTATAATTAGGACACTTCAACATTACAACCCGCGCACTTAAAGAATGGGACTGAAGATGGCGGCGACTGTAGTCGCCTCTCGCTTACACACTATTGCCGTCTATACTCACACTCGCATGTAATGA
>NJDC01004930.1:67709-95570 GCA_002245475.1 Calephelis virginiensis
AAAATAAACTCTTCTTTTGTCAAAGTCAGTCAAACATTAAAAAGACTTTCCTCTATCTCTGCCGCTTTGCTAGCAGCAAACCCAATCGGCATATTCCAGTTCAAAGGATAAGGAAGCCGGAAAACTTTGCTTAGCTTTAATCTCCCATCTTTGATTTCGTTTGCCATCAAGAATTATAAGTGCTTTTTTTATGATACCGGAAGGCAAACAAGCAGGCGGATTTCCTGATAGTAAGAAATTCACGCCGCCTAGACACCAAAGATGGTAACATTAAGGCCGGAATGTTAGCCCTTGAGCAAAAGTAAGTTACTAAGCTACCTTATCCTCTGAACCGGAACACGTCAACGGCAAGCGCTGACGTTACGGCATCAGGAATAGGTAAGGCGGTGGTACTAAACCGAGCGAGTCTCTGCGAAACTCTACCACCTGGTAAAACCTTGTTGTTGTTGTTGTTTTGTTTTTTACATCACAAGACGCGTACTTACTGAAGTCAATCAACAGTCTTCCATAACCCTGCCTCTGATACGGCGGCAACGTCAGGATACATGACACGTTGTAATTCAGAAAAGAGTTTTTTTCCTGCGAACAAAGACATATTATTATTATCTTAACATAGAAAATGCCTGGCATTGGATTCCGAAAGTAAAAGCTTCTGTGATACCAATACAAGTTTCTGTACATTGTACATAGATATACTTTTTTATGTGATAGGTCAGCGGACAAGTGTGCGGCTCTCCTCCTGATGGTAGGGACAACCGGGGTCTATAGACATCATATATATTATAGGTGCATCGCTGTCCTGCGTCCGGGACGTGGCCTAAAATGTGAAGTACCTGGATAACTGATGTATTTTTTTTTTATAAATTGTGTTTTTTGGAAATTATATTTAAATATAAAATTTCTTAGCAAATACTCATTGACTTCGTATCACTTAACAACGCCATCTGCTGGAAAAACTTTATTGCTCACAAAAAATAGTATTATTATTCGCCAAAAGATGTCTGGAAGAGTCATATTTTTCAGTTTAAACACGAATAAAATTACATTTTCTAAAAATGATTCCTAGTTAATACGATTGTTCGCCCCCGAAACCCCCTACATATTAAAATTTCATGAAAATCATTGGACCCGATTCCGAGATTTCAATTATTATTATTTTTACATTTTTTTCTCTGTTTACACCGGACTACTGGTATGTACGGGGGCCTAAGCCAAGTGCATATCAGAAGGAAGTTAATTAGTGTTTATTAGTGCTTCTGTCTGAGTAGGTGTAGTTGTAATGGTTGCAGTAGTTTCTGCTTCTGTTTGCAAAAACTTCCCCTTACTATTCTGCATGTATTTAGTATGGCAGCCTTTTGAAGTTTTTTTAAAAATCTTAGGTGGTAAGTTAAATGTCCTGATAGATTGATGCAGCTGTTTTGGGATCACTCCAGTTGCGGAGAGAACTATCGGAACTATTGTTACTTTTTGTAAATGCCAAAGTTGGGTAATTTCATCTTTCATTTCAGAAATTGTAGATTGCAAGTTGTGTGTATTTGGGACGGCAATATCTATTAAGTGTCCAGTTTTGTTAGTTTTATTAATTAATGTTATATCCGGTCTGTTAAAATGAATTGTACGATCTGTGAGAATCGCTCAGTCAAAGTATAGTCTACTCGCAGTGTTTTCTAATACGGCTTCTGGTTTATATTTATAGTATGGTTGTTGTGTTGTCGTAAGATTAAATTGATAGGCTAACTTTTGGTGAATTATATTTGCTACCTGGTCATGTTGGTGTTTATAATCGGTCTGTGTTATAGTTTTACATGCACCTGATATATGTTGTATTGTCTCTGGAGAGCTATTACATCTACGACACATGTTGGAGCTGGAAGCACGGGTTTTTGTTATGCGTCTCTGATAATTCTTGGTCTCAATAATTTGGTCTTGAATGGCCATTATGAAACCTTCAGTTTCAGGAAACAGATCACCTAGACTTAGCCATGCGTTCGACGCCTCTTTGTCAACAGTGGTATGAAGTGCCTTCCATGAAGTGATTTCCCAGACCATTCAGCTAGTTTTGTCTTCTCGTCAGTCAATTGTTCGTTGTCTTGTACTGGATTATTCCTTAGATTTAATGGCGTAAATTTACAGTCACTTTGTGCTACGGCGCTGTGAAGTGTAGAACATTTAAGTTTGCTAAAAAAGTAATTTCTAAGAGTAGTAATCTGCTTATTATGAAGGTTTAAGATATCAATAATACTTTTACCACCCTCCTTCCTGGGAAGAATTAGGCGTTGCAAACAAGATCTGGGATGATGTTTTCGAAATTTCGTTTTAAATCAGTTTTGGACCAGTTAATTACACCGAAAGAGTACGTAAGTACTGGAATAGCGAAAGTGTTAACAGCTTTTACGGTATTTCGTGAATTGAGCTGCGTTTTTAATATAATGTTAAAACGGTGTAGAAATTGTTGTTTTAGTTTTTTACATATGAAAAACACTTGCACTGTTTCACTTACTATGAAGTGAAACACTGCAAGATCTTTTTTTATATATATAAAATATTTAATGAAGTTTCAGCTAGTGCCAAGAACAGAAACAATTTAATAGACATATAATATGTTTCTATACTTCTTATCGTCGGTGCTTGGTGGAATTCCATTATTGAAACAATTTATTCACAACAACAAGTACAAGTTACTTTCCACAATATATTTTTAATTTTTATAGTTTTATAGTTTAGTATGCTTGAATAGCGAAACCGGTTAGCTAAACTATAAAAATAAAAAATATATTGTGGAAAGTACAAGTGTTGTGAATAAATTGTTTCAAGACGTATGAATTTTTTATATGGCATGGTCGTTAACAACTTTCATCTGTCAAGTTTTTGCAAATACAATATCTTATAAGATTCGAATGTCAACAGATAAAGCGTAAAGCAATTTTCATTAATAATATGCATGAAGATTTTTATGTATTGTTAAATAGTAATTTTAAGGTACTCCATTCACAAAAATTTTTTTTGCAGAGTTTAATTTGTAGAAAATATCTTGTAGTACTCAGCTTAATCGTATTCACTAATTTATGGAACTAACAATATTTAATGCACTCTTTGATAATAAATTTACACATTTTCTATTACACGAGTTAAATTACTCTAAGATAGCTTTTATGGATGGATTTGACCCTATATCAGATGATAACTAAACATTTAACCCTGGGACATGCAAGTGGCATTTAATACATGTATAAAAATTAAAACATAGAAATTATAATAATAAAGTAAAGCTCCATCCATCCATCCATCCCTCGCTCGAACCCCTGCAGAATATCAAAACTGCAAAAGAAGTTTCCAATTTCGATGCTATTGCCCCGCGGCTTGCCCCTTGTTGGGTTTAATGAAGACGCGGATGAGGAGACGTCTGGATTTATTGCGTTACACCGTCGTCTAGACGTCTGCGAGCGTGTTTATATCCGCAAATTGTCAACGGGGTGCACAAGGGCCCTCTATTATTATATGTGGTACCTTTTACTGGCATTTAAATATGAGTCCCTTTCCAGTTTATGTTAGTGTGCATTTACCTTTATTTGTGCGGAATTAAGGAGAAGCTTCTTGTTTTAAAATTGTGATTTATGTAATAATGGGAATGGTAGCTGTCACTCTCACTCTATGGTCTTTGAAAATTGTAAAGTGAGTTTAGTCACAACGGTATCTGCGAAGAGGTAAGCAGAGGTACAACCAGGGCTGCCGAGGTTAATTGGTAGTGCCCGGTATCTATCACATTTTAGGTTCAGACCTATATGCCGGGCACAACCAATAGCGGGCAACTTTATAAGAAAATCCAAGAAACCCATCTCGATTACCGAATCCTCATGAAGTCAACACCACCTCCGAAGGGCGATTTGTAATTTTCCGGAAATACTGTCGGACATTTTAACTATTTTTGGAGGACTTTGTAATGCATATTTGAGTTGACCTTTATTGCGGAAAGTACATGCAAATTAATATCTTTCTTAGAGGAGAAGACAGGTTATCGACTTCTTTAGGCACAAAAGAAAGTTTTTTAACACATATGTTTCTTCAAACACTAGTTTAGCTTCATTAGTTAGGTAGTTAGTTTAGTTCGATTGTTTTTAATTCACGAAACTTAAAATGTAAGTTATGTTTTATCAAAATAGGCCAAATAGAACATGCATAGAATATGGCAAGAACCGTTGAGATATCGGTACAGACAGATGTCTATTTCTATGGTTACATTCATTACCATCAGTCGTTTTGAAGTGAAAACGGTAAATATACAATCACTCATTCTGTATTTATAACATGAATAGGGATAATATTATAATGTGTAAAAACTATCTAATTCAATTTAAACTTTAGTTAAACATTCATGACAAATAAAACTATCCATAACTAATGTCCGGGAGGTTGAGCTAGACAAGTATATCAATAGATATTTTGACAAAACTTCCCCAGGGTTCTAGTAGTTCGATGCCCCGCCAGACAGTCTACAGTGCATCGTCTACAGTGAACATGATAGTCTAGCAAGTGTACTGAGCAAAAAATAAAATTTGATAAGTATTGGAAGACAAAGAAGCAGACGGATTTCCTGAGACAGGAGACATTGTAATTCAGGCCATAATACATACCACATATAGACACTAAAGTTTACCATGGTTTGTTACAAATCGGGGTCAATGTTAACATTTTTTAAAGTTAACTACCAACTCTAGTCTCCCTCCAAACAGTATTACTAATGGCATACACTACTATTACTTGTATATTTTATTACATACAGAACAATTATTATTAAAATAGGCTCGCTACCTGTCACACTATGGGACTAAGCATAAATGTCTGGACAAATTACTCAAAAAATCAACAGTGGCATTATGGCGGCAGAAATAAGCAAGTTGGTAGTTTCGATCGCGTCGAATCATTAGCACAATAACCAAATTGTCACATTAAATGTGGACACCAACAATATAAAAACAAATACAACTTATACGGTAATCTTATCTCAATTTGCATCACCTTGCTGGACTATCCCAGATGTATCTTACGTTAAAATTAGCATTAGGTAGGCCTCAGTGCAAACTGTCAGAACCTCATACTGTTGTCTAACAAAGACGACGTTTGTAGTTCGCGACAAGTTTTAATTGGTGCGAATTAAATGAAATCCACTTAGTTCTGTATGCAAAGTTAACACACACACACAGTTGCATATGAATAAACATCTTTAACAATATTTCGAGCTGTGTATATTTTTCTATGCGACAGCGAAAAAGCACGCGGATCCCTTGAACCCTCAAGAGTCAACCGTAGCCTATAGACACCATGGACGTTATAGGTGAGTCGCTATCCTGTAGCCGGGTGTTAGGCCCAATGTTCAAGTCTACCGGCTATTCCACCTTCCAGAACATGAAACTGTCATAGAAGTATGCATAGGGAAGGCGTGCGCTACCCGGGCAAGTTTTTGCACAGCGCTCAACACCAGTGGTCTTGTATGTTTATGACCTATATTTTAATCTGTGCTCGCCTTTTACGAGCTGCCTGGCAGGATGGAAGATGGTCGGTTCTACACAGGTGACCCGTAGCAACTCGGAGGAACTTTACATGAGCACTTCGACTTTTTGAAAATAACTACAATTATTTTTTTAAAGAAAAGCTTTCTTTTAGGGATATACTAGCGCCCCGGTACGTGATTCGCTAGGTATATATGACCGCATGAATGACTTCCATTGTGGGCAGTTACATTGGGTAATCTTTGTGAATGACTTAACACAACAAAAGAACAAAACAACTGAAAAAAGTTTCAATATGACAGCATAATCCCCATCTGAAATAGTTTCAATTTGACTGAAAAATACTTATTACCAAAATGATCGGCCATTTTTTTAATTTATTTGTTACAAGAAATGTGATAAATGAAGAACCGCTCCACCGATTTTATGCAAACTTCACATAAACCATCGACTAAATAGTCCGAACAAAGCCTAAACATTTGGTTTGGATAAGTGAGCTCGTTCTTGAGTTATAACATTACAACGAAAAGTGGCATTGATTTTTACATATATAGATAAATTTTATCTGATAGGATGGCAATAAGTGATGAGCATCTGTTGATTTGTCACATCTACGTCCAAAACATTCAAAAGATATTTTTTTTGCGATAACCCGTCTGAATTTCGTATCCATATGCTCATCTTTTACCAAACGTCATTGCTCAATATTTTCGTGATCCATTTTATATAGTAAATTAACCTAAAAAGTTTCTTAAGTATGAGGTTTACTGGCTAAAGCCTCGAATTGGTAGCACAGCTTTTCTATCTTTGATATTTAGAGGCGGATTACATTTCTTACCGTTAGCGGTCTTGTAGGTATACTTTTTGTTAAAAAAAAAAACTCGGATAAAATAAAACCTTTTTCGCGGAAAACTAGCGAAAAAGAGTCCAAAGTGCAACGGACACTCTACAATATCCGGTTACATCCGAGTACCCGGATGCAGGGCCATCGACCGCGGATAGACGCTGTCTCGTCGGCCGCCTATACCCCTACACTGCACACAGACCTCCACAGCGAGACGTTTTCTATATGACGAATCGCATTTATTTGTATAGAATCGTCTAGCCTTTATGTTAACTGTATGTGTGTTGCTGTAAAACCGTTATATTGACACATCTGAAAATTCACAAGTTTTTAGATTTACTTTGTTTCATTATTGTTAGACCATTTAGAACTGTTAGTATTTGGCCCACGTTAAAGAATAAATTGAGTTTCCATACAAAACTATTTTGGAAAAATTACTTTAACCCCTTAATATGAATATACAGGGTTACATCTAAAGCATCAGCCAAATTTTGAGAAACGGTTCGGAGTCGATAACACTTTCGATCTGTGAAAAAATTAAAAATTTAAAAAAAATCAATTTACATTTTTTATCCGACGCAAAATACAAGATGCATGGCTATAACATAATAAACAAATTATAAAACTGGTTCTCACCGACTGCAGCCGCATTCGAAGGCTGGTGACGTCATGACTCGTACTAGGTACGACATAGCGTGACAACAGGTGAAGCATTTTTGCGGACTATTTTAAATTAAAGTTTTTAAAAGTAAATATAACAATTTGGCAAATTTTAAGTAACGGCTTTTTATTATCTATACCTCATTATATTAAAATTTGGGTGATCCCTTTAATAATACCCTGTATATGTATATATATTTATATGACATGACAGCGAACAAGTACACAAGATTCTCCTGGTGGTAAGAGACAACTGTTGCCTATAGGCACCACAGATGTTATAGGCGCGTCGCAATCCTGCGGCCGGATTGTTACGCCTTACGTGCAAGTCTAACGGCTACCCTGCCCTCTGTACCGGAACTTGACACCGTTATTGTGGTGACAGGAATAGGTAATCCCTACCCAGGCATGTAACATAGTACTTACTCTACCACCATTTGTCATGCTTATAGTGAAACATTTGACCTTTACTCAAATGTTCCCAGATGCTTGGCAAAAAGGGTTGATGGTCTATTCTAAACAAAAGACTCGGGCTAATAAAGGGAACATATTTAGCTGAAATTGTTACATATGTTCAAAACTCTTCAGATTTTTATGGACCCCATTTGTTAGCTTACAACAGAGGAATTTCCTAGTAGTGAGAAATATACATCGCCTATACCGGAAGCGACGTGCATTTCTTACGATCAGTAGATTATAAGCTTGCTTGCTTTTCTTCTTTTTTAAATAAATAATTTAAGCGCAGTAAAACTAAAAAAAACGTCTCCAATTTCATTGCACTTTTTGATAATTTGAGATTCAATAATTCTCTGCTCGATTATAAGTAATGAACGAGGTGACCCTGTATAAGTTTCATCGAGATCTATCTTGTAGTAGTACGGTGTCTGATGATAAAAAAATCACACCACCTAGAGACATCAAAGGTGGTAATGCTGCGTTGCCAATTTGAGGCCGGGATGTTAAGCCTCGTGCAAAAGTAAGTTTAGTGGCTACCTTATCCTCTGAACTGGTACACGTCAACGGCTAGCGATGACGTTATAGTGGCAGGAATAGGTAAGGCGGTGGAACCAGTGCAGACGAGTGGCTGTGAAACTCTACCATCGAGTGAGATATCACGGTGTTAGTGACGGTAAGCTTATGCTCGGCTTTTGAAAAGTGATACGATATGACATGCGGGCGTAGGCTAATTGGAGAAATTATTTTCTAAACTCCCAACATTAGTGGACCTCCACCAAATCAAAACTTGCAGTAAGGTCATATTAAAATTAAATTTAACTGCATCAAATTTCCCCAAGGTAGTGAAGGTCCTGCAGCTTTGTTTTAAATTAGTTACCATGTTAATAAATTAATAAGTAAATGAAATTCGCAATTTTAAAATAGAGTTAGGTCGGTACATCTACCTCAGCGCGTACTAGGCCGAGACAATGGATAGGTATATTTCAAAGTAACGGTGAAAGGTTAATCAACCTACTCATAACCTGACAGATATTAAAAACTCAGTTGAACATTAGCAACTGAGCAACAAGCCTATAAAATTATACGTATAACCGACGTAAGTCACCAAAAAATTCACTTTTGCTACATTCTTTACATTCGGAACCTTAAAACAGAATCATTCATTAAAACAGTTTTCATTAAAAGATAGCAAGATACTGCTCATAATGTAACCAAACAAAAATTGACGTACAATTTTACTACGACGTAGAGCGTCTACGAGCTGTCACGTTTACGTTAAAAGCGTAGACGAGCTACAATAAAGCGTAGGCAATAGTTCGCGTGAGCTCAATTTAGCGAACAAAATTAGACTTAAACCCGATTGCTTTAAAACATATTTTATGTTGAACAGTAATGCCGTAGGTCAGTGTATGCCAAAGCCTGACGACATTCAAGTTAACGAACTTAGGGCATGTTTTAAATTAGGTACAATTATAATAGAGATATATTTAACACGCCAGGGAGCCACCCTTAAGGTAACTTTCAAAATAGAACTCAATGATGACGAATGTATAATTACAGACGGTTGGAATTATTGTTGTTGGATCATTAGATATTGTAAATACTATTAATAAGTAAGAATACATAAACGGGCGAAAAAAAGGATTATTCAGATTTTAGCGTTCTCTCAATATAATTTTACAATTCTTTAAGTTGAATGTACTTAGATAATAGAAATTCAGGAACACAATAAGCTGATAAGGTTTGTGTATCGTCAGGAGTATAATTTTGCTTCCAATTGCAAAAGCGAACAATTGGCCGAGGGCTTGTACACATTTACGATTTATTTTGCTATGCAATTTTTAATAATAATCAATTACAACCTGTTTTAAACAAAATCCATGACACACCTCAAAAGTACGCATTCATACACACAAGCATATAAATGCTTACTTTGAGTTTAGATTGAATCTGTCTAACTTGTCCATTGATATTTATTTATTTAAGCCTTGAAAACATTTGAAATTTAGTTTCATAGCACTAAGACTACTGCTAATATATTTGGCTAGGCACAACTTTCACATCGTTCAGTAAATAACATATCAGTACTAATATTATAAAAAATATTTATTTTATTGTTTACACGTTTGCTTATTGAATTGGCTCTCACTTTATTAGATCGGTATTGACATGAATTGAACATTGACATGACAAGAAAAAAAAAACGTTCACCCATGAGAGGCAGCTAGTATACCACATCGTAACTTTATGGGTAAATGAATGAACAGAATGAATGAAAGAGTACACTTTATCATGCACCATAATTTATAAAAATAGACACTTTTTCACCTATAATATAATATTAAACATAAGGTACACAAAGGCGGTCTTATCGCTTTGAAGCGATGTCTGCCACAAAACCTTACATAAATATAAAGGTAAAAGGCTTAACTCGAAGTGTAGATACAAACTTAAAACCCATACGATAATTAAAGATAAACAAATATATGTAACTACATAAATATTAACAAAAAATATGTAAGTATTAAAGTATTAAGTTATTCTTTTAACAGTTTTTTGAAGATTGGCAAGATTGTAACAAATCTATTTTCACTCTTTGAAGAGAAGGTTACATGTTCGTTTCCTATATTTTTATGTAGCAAATACGTTAATCGATTTCTCCGTGATTTTTGGACCGATAAAAAATATAATTGAAAAAAAAATATATTTGAAAGAGCGTACGTACAAAGTAGTCCCATTGCGACCAAGTCTGAATTTGAAGATGGGATTCCAGGAAAATCGAAACTTTCTTTGTGTACTAAGACGACATTAAATTGAAATCTAAATCAGTTTTTTGAAGTTTCAAACTTAAATAATATATATAAATATATATAATACGTATCTAGGCTAAGAACAAGCTCAGTCATTCATAAATCTGACCTAATGATTCGTGAGACTTAGGTAGTGCTGGAGGTCATTTAATTTATTTAGTAAAAAAATATTACACCAGTGCGCAACCTGCCTAATATAGCATTAAGCGCAATAAACCGCTCAGGCTCTTTATTCTTTTAATATTCGGTCCCTGAAATCCCCTTCACATGTATAAGGGTGGGAGATGTTTGCACTCCACTTTAGACCTGTCTTTACCCGCCTTTGTGGGACGTTTGGTACGTTTGTATTTTAATAATAACGTCTAGACACTTTCACAGAATAAATTTAATCTGGAACTGGGATTTCCTTTTCACAATGATTTACTAAAGTATTATTTTTGTCCGTATGTTGATAATAATTTTAATATTCCGTCTTCGAAAGACATTTAGAAATTTAATGATCTTTCCAGCGACTATTACTAACAGAGCGACAATTGAATTTCTAAGACAAGTGGGAAGATTAAAATTTCGGTAACTTTTTTCAAGTTATATGCGTGTCATTTATAAGTTAAACTTGCTTGTGACATATCAATTCCATATTTTTTTTTTAACTGGAAATCCTTAAATAGGTCTAACTTTGAAGTTTCCGAATATTAGGCATAGATGTTCTAAGATGGAATCTCATATCATAACAAACCAAAGCTCGTTCGCTATATCTTCTTACACATAAAAATGAATCTCTATCTGTAAATTGCCTCTGGTGTAGACATCCGGTGTTGGACTTGCGTCCATAAGGTCCCGGGTTCGATCCCCGGGTAGGGTAACAAAAAAATGGTTTTTAAATTTTATAATAAAATCAAACAACGTTGTTCGGGATTGGATATTCGCCCGGTTGGCGATAGACTTGTCCAACAACCATTGTTGTACTTAGTGTCTACGGCTAGCCGTTGCTAGTTGTGCCTCTTCTACTCTTCAGGGATGTCCCACACCCATATTAGTATGCAGATACTTTTTCTCAAATGAATCCCCCTTTCCCTTGGTCATCGCAACACGCTTGGATGGATGGACCAATTTTGCTAATTCTTTTTTTGAAATAAAACTTCTTTTATTTCAAAATTTTAGCGGCGTTGCGCACTTTTATTGGAATGGGTTAAAACTTCTAAACTCGCGTCAGGACACGTGACCTAATTCGTAACATTCTATCGCCATCGCTTTAACGCTACAACAAGCTTAAAACTTTGTACGTATTATTAGACGTCATTCAGCGCTTTATTTGCTATTTTTTCACAATAAACTTGAATAGAATCAAAAAGCGCTTAAACTCTTAACTGTTTAATGTTCTGTGTGATATTATTAGACACTTTATTTCATTCAGCGCTTGATTTGCTATTTTATCACAATACTCTATTGAATAGAATTAGACAGCTTTTAAACGCTGAACTGTTAAACGTTCTGTGTGATATTATTAGACACTTTATTTGTTTCAGCGCTTGATCTGCAGTATTAAATAATTGTACTGTAAAGTGTAAACAGTTTCTCACTTTGAATGCTTTGCAGTTTGTGGTAGATAAAATAGATATTAGTTTGGTAAAACATCTTTTATTTTTTTGCGACTTCTATTTATATCATAGTTTCTCAGTTAATAGAATTACAATAAAACATTGTAAAGAAGCTAAGCTGTTTTCAAAATTTGTAAGTTTAACAAAGAAAATAATAGTAGAAGGAAAATCGATATAAACATATATATAATATTGAATTGAATTAGATATGTATGAGTTTGAAAAATTAAATATAATATCATATTTTATCTCATAAATAATACTTTTTTAACTGGCCGAAGTAAATTATGAAGTAACCGTATCTACTAGTAGGTAGCGTACTAAAGTTTCAAGGTTTAGCACAGAATACTAATAGGTAGGTACTAATAGTACTAATAAGGTGTACTAGTACATTTAACGGATGGTACGATTTCAGTGCGAACCCAAAATTTTTCGATTAAGCACAAGACTATTGTATTCTACCACATAAATAATAGTGCTTCATGCAGATAATGCATTTCGTACAAAATTATTCCCTAACCATTCCAAAATATCAAAAATGCACAACGTTAATATTCAAGTTTTCACTTCTGCCGGTACTCCCGTAGTGCAACCCGTCTTTTTTTTGTTATGTTAGTATTGTCAGGAGAAGCTTCAGATACAAAATAATACTCATACTTAGGATTGGAAAAATGTATTTACTGCCAATATTAATAACATATCTACAGATAGAGACAGGCCACATAGAATTTTGTTGATAAGAATTAATTTTGTGTTATTTATTGAAAAATAACAGTGGTTGCCCGGTAACTTATCTAAAGTAGCCTAATTTTTTATCTTAGATAAATTATTAATAATGGCCGTCAGCTAATTTAGCATAAATAAGAAAAGAAATCATAGTCATGCAGACACATACGAGACATTTACTCGTAAGAAAGATGCGCATATTTTACAGCTAGCCCAATAACCAACCTATAGAGTTGCGATACTTATCAATTAAAATCTGGCGAAATTGAAAAGCGGCGGTTTCACCGACAGAACGCGATTAAAATCTGTATTTTGTCAGGCGTGTAATTGAAATGGAAGCAACAAATAACAGGGAGATGCTGCACACGTTTCGACGTTTATTTACAAACTTTCGAGGATTATTTACATGGATGTGTGTATTTACAATAAGTATATTATACATTAGCTGTTATCCGACGTGAATTTTATCCGAGCGTGTTTGTATGAAATAAGTTATGAATGTGGAGGAAGTTTGGCAGGTTTACAGGAATCGTAACACTGAGCACTCGATACTAACCGCCTATCAACAAATGAATACGGCGTAAACTTGTGTATGTAAGAAATATTTCTTCACGTACATATCCCCGAAGAGTTAGGCAGAGGCACAACCAAAGCACCCACAACTAGCCGAAGCCACTAAATCCCACAATGTGATAGGAGGCAAGCCTATCGCAAACCGGGCACATATCCAATTCCGACCAACGATGTCACATGTTTTTGTTACCCGGAGATCGAACCCGGGATCTCATGTACTCAAGTCCGACACTGGACGTCTACACCAAAGGTGATTTACAGATAGTGATTCATTTTTATGTATAAGAAGATACAGCGGATGAGCTTTTGGTTCGTTTAAGTAGTAGGTTTTTTCTAATTTTTAAATTTTCTGAGCAAATTTCTTTTAATTTTCATTGCGTTATCACTTTTTATAAATATGTTCACTTGATATGGATTGATAAAAAAAGAGTAAAAATGTAGTCTGGGGTACGTGTTTTAAAGACGTCAATTAACATTTAATCTGTCATTAGGTTACAATTTTGTAAATAAAATGTCGACTTAATGACAGATATAAAGATAATAACGTCTCTGAGTGCAGTCGTATCTAAGTATACTTAACAAGTGTAGCCTTACTTCTATTAAAATGACAGTAAAATTAAATTAAAGTTAATAAAAAATGTTAGTTTGAAGACTTACAATTTTTTCTAAAATTAAAACTGTTACTAAAAATTAACTAAAATTAAAAAAAAACTTGGCTGTCACATCTAGCAATTTTTAACATCTTGTAATAATACCAAGAAAAAACAAATGCCTAAGATTAAAATAAAGCATAATATTTAAGTATTTCTATGTATTAGTATCGTTGGCTAACACCCATAACACAAGAATATAACGTGCTTACTTTGGGGTTAGATTCAATTTTTGTGATTTGTCCAAGGGGTATTCAGGGGTATTTAAATGTCTTAAATATTTATCAATTGGATCGGATCAAGTGAAACATAAAGTGTCAAATAGAATGTATTGTTGAAAACTAAAAGAGTATTTTCATTTTGTATACAATGGAATCCCACCAAAAGCCGACGATGAAATGTATAAATACTAATAAGAATGCCCGCGAGTAAAATTAGTGCCATAAGTACCTCTACGAATCAATGTTGTAATAAGTACATAGCAATATAACAGCCTGAAAACGTAGTCTGGTGTATATTGATTACGTTTATTTTCAGTCGCCCAGGTCAGGAACGGCGCTTGTTGTCTAATCCCCCACGTACGAAATCGTACAATCGTTGACAGAAGTGTCTACAATGCAATAAATCTAAAAAAATGCTAGTCATCGTTTTTTTATATGTATGATCAAAAATAATGAGATTTTAAAATAAGAGTGACTATCGAGTCAATTTAACATTTTTTTAAGGTACACAAAATTCTTGAATATAGAAAAATATGACCGAACAAAGTAAATATGTATTTTTTTATGATATTGGAAGGCAAACAAGCAGACGGATTTCCTGATGGTAAGAAATTCACGCCGTCTAGAAACACAAAAGGTGGTAATGGTAATGGTAAGGTAAGGTGGTGGTACCAATCCGGGTGAACCGCTGCGAAACTCTACCACCTAGTCAGATGTATGTCAAATTCGTACCACGACGTCTCAGCACCAGTGATAATGCGTTTCATGAATGTTTTGTCGGAATTGACTCGTTCAACCATGTCCTCAGACTATCACGCGATTGCGTTTTCGGAGAAAATTTAGTTTTTTTTGGGACTAGACATCATGTTTCATACCAAAATGATTAGTTAAAATGATACGGATCGACTAAAGAAAGTTCGGCGCCTACCACTCAAAAAATAATGAGGATTTTAATTCACTCTTTCCTTCACTTCTGCGATTTTAACTTCAGTTGCAGATACTGATTGCTCACCAGATCGAGTCTAATCTTCCGTCACATCTCGACAGCTTTTGAACGCTTTGTACCACTCTTAAGCAATAATTTTTGATAAAGTCGATTCCTCCAACTCGACTTCGAACATGAAATTCCATTAGCGATGCAAAATTTAAGACAAACCCTAGGTTCGATGTTCTTGTCCATTATATAATTCGCAATACATACTAAAAAGAGCACTGTATTTAATATAAATAGCAGTTGCAAACTCCAACTCCACACCAAAATGGAAAACAATTGTGCTAATCTAGGTACAACAATTAACAAAAATTTGAATTTGGAACCATAAACAAATTATCCATTTCCGACACGTTTTTGACAGATATGTATGATTTTTGTCACATAATTCTAACACACATATTTTGCAAATAAATATTTATAATATTTCAATTTAGGTATATACTCGTCGTGTCTTCATCTAAAAGTGTCTCACAATGTAAATATGAACATGCTAATTAAATTTACATTTTAAACGTGTTTAAACATCAAAATCTGATCGTTGGAACAGGTAAGTCGGTGGTACCTTACTAGGCAACTGTACGCGATTGTACAAACGTAGTTTATTTGATAATCTCCAGTCTAAGTCGTAACGCTAGATGGTGAATAACATAGCCATTATATGATACAATCATGATACACGAACGAGTCTCCCAAGAGGAACTTATTTTATATTCCTATCCTTACTCTATTTTATTATTTTCTTTGTAGTAGATCAAAGGACGAGTTCCGACTACTTTACTAACAATGTTTAAATATTAGGTACATTAGACAAGATCTACTCAGTCTCAGTCTGTAGTCTACTCCGCAACACATTTTCATCATTTTCCCCGTGTTGGTCCGGGCTCTTCGCAGAATAGACCATTTGCCTTTCTGCCAGGCAACTCGTAAAATAATAATAATAATGGGTTAAGGGTCGAATTCAGAAGGCAGCTATTTTGGGGTTGGGGGACCACTGACGGATTAGTTTTAAGACCACCGTTTTTGGTAACCTGTTTTTTACGTCTATATTATTAATATTGTTTTATGTTAAATATATAAACGTAGAAAATAAGAGATAATAAAAATAAAAGATAATAAAAATAATAATCTTTATTTAATAGACCTTAGCCAAAATAAAAGGCGAGCGTAGGCTTACCGTCACTTTCATTGTAACATCCTACTAGGTGGTCGAGTTTCGCAGCGACTCACTCGGATTGATACCACCGCCTTATCTGGTCCTGCCGCCGTAACGTCAGTGCTTGCCATTGACGTATTCCGGTTGGGAGGGTTGGCCACCTACCATTATCACTTTTGGTGTCTCGAGGCGGAGTGAATTTCTTACCATCAGTAAATATGTCTGCTTGTTTGTCTTCCAATATCATAAAAAATAAAAGAAAACATAGATAATGGAAAATGTAATATTTATAAACATCGTCTAGTAGTACGCGCCAAACGCTAACGACAAGCGCGAGGCTCGGGTTCGGTTCGCTATAGTGGCAAGACCTTTCTATGATGGACATGATTTTATAAAATCTGTTTAATCCTTAAGTCTAGGTTTGGATATACCTAGAGCTTCGTGTCTGAAATCCTTTCAATCTTCTTTTGTGCATAAAACATCTTGTCAACTCTAAATATGTTTTGTTTTGAAATTGAGAAAAATAAGTGCACTATATATTATACATTTATATATGATACACTATATATTACATCGCCCGTTATGCAATTGACGCTAGATAGAAAAAAGTATCTTTAAGCCCATATCTCGGAAGACGTAGGCAGATGTACAACCAGGGGACCCAGGACTAGCCGAAGACTCCTTAAGTCCCACTATGTGATAGGTGGCAAGCCTATCGCCAACCAGGCACATGGTCAATCCCGGGCAACGTTATTTTTTAATAGAAAATTGCAAATAAACATTTCTATATTTTTTGTTGCCCGACCCGAGAATCGGACCCGGGACCTCATGAAGACAAGTCCGACACGCTGGACCGCTAGACCACAGAGGCGATACAGGATACAGTAGATAGGGTAGAACTTAATGATAATATATAATTAATTATAATAAATTATTAATTTGAAATGTAAATCATTAATAACCGAGTTAGAGAACCCCTTTTTTTATAAGGTTATAAATTTTGGGTTATATGTTTGACTCCTATATTTTTTCATAACTTATAATTTATTTCTTGTTCGAATATAGGTACATAGCTAATTGTTCACCAATTGTATTTGAGCTCTATTTTGTGCCTTTAAGGCATACTTATTTGTGAAATTAATACAAAGAACAAATAAACTTATTTACAGTCAATATAAAGAGTAAGTAGATTTAATAAAATTAGAAATAATATCTTAGAATTTAAGTACATATCTAAATGTTATGGTCTAAAATAGTTAACATAAACTCACAATGACACACATAGTCTTAATCTGAAATAAAATTTCAGAAAATCGTTATAAGTTTACAAGTAAATTAATAATTGCATCCTTCAATCTAAAAAATAAATAAGCGATAATTACAGGTAAACATTAAATTGATAATTTTATATTAATTATTCATAATACCAGTCACACAATTTCTAATATACTAAAATGCCAGAGAAATAAATACTCATTAAGACTTACTACGAAGATTTTTTGATTTCATGTTTGAAAGTATTAATATTTTTAATTTGTTTTACACTAGGCGGTAATTTTTCAAAATCGTTTTGCCATGTCACAGATATTGGTCCCGAACAAAGCAGTTTAGTGTGGCAAGGTACATAAATTATGTTGATGACGATGACGATCACTCTTGCAGTTTTCAAACAAATTTAAATCGATTTTAATTTATTTTTTTAAAAGCTTACTTCCGACTGACCATCTCCACACAAAAATTATACCATAACATCCCTCCGTTGCGACGAAGAGGGACAAACAAACAAATCCTTTGCATTTATATTATAAGTAAGTATAATTTACAAATTTAATCTCAATTTAAATTTAAATTTAATAAAGGCAATATTCAGAAACGTAAAACGCTAAAATAATTGCCAGACTACAGACTAATGAATCAGAAATATCAGATCTATAGCCGTATAGTACAATGGAACGCCCTAACAAAATCTAGACTTCCACCGTCATCCCCTATTTTGGGGGCGTGTCGGTCCGGTCAACGACCCCACAGCTGACGCGCCGCTCAATGGTCGTACTACGACTACGTGGACGAGAATTATAAACAGAAAAACTTTAATGAGTACATCTGCTACATTACGCTGATAGTAAAACACCTTTAGTAACTTTGTAATAACACTAAGTAATCCAAAAAAAAAGTGTACACTCTTGAATAAAAGTGTTACAACGGCAATAACATATTTCTTTATTAATCCATACTCTCTGAGCGTCTCGTTGGTTGAGGGTTAGCTCCACCAACTAACAGAGAGGCTCGGGTTTGATTACCGACAAGGCCAGACATTAGTGTAATGAACATTTAGATGTCTGCATTTCTAAATCTGGATGTTTACTAATATAAATACGTCAATATAAGTATGTCTACGTATTGTTACTCGTTACACCCATAACACAAGCTAATTTGCTTACTTTGTGTTAGATTAAATTTGTGTAATGTGTCCAAGGATATTTATTAATTATTTATTATATACAACAAAAAACAACGAGCTTTTCATAACACTTGTAACTCAAAACTTCTGGACCGATTTAAAAAGTTTTTGGTTTGTCTTAGCCACTAATAGCAGAATAGTTATTAAAAATGGAGAAAATAAATTAAAAAAAGTGGTACGCGGCGAGCAGCTAATCTATATCGGCATCACGCCTGAACGGATGGGCAAAAATCGTTAATTCTTTTTTTATGATATTGGATGGCAAACGAGCAGGCGGATTTCCTGATGGTAAAAAATTTACGCCGCCTAAAGACACCAAAGCTGGTAATGGTGCTTTGCCAACCTGTGGTCTCGAGAAAAAGTAAGCTTACCGGCCACCTTACCCTCCGAACCGGAACACGTCAACAACAACGTCAACAAGCACTGATGTTATGGCGACAGGAATAGGTAAGGCGGTGGTACCAATCCGAGCGAGTTGCTGCGAAACTCTACCACCTAAAACGATGTTACGGTTTTAGTGATGGTAAGCCTATGCTCGCCTTTTACAAACTGCCTGGCAGGAAGGCAGATGGTCTATTCTGCAAAGGAGCCCGGACCAACACGGGGATGCTTTAATCCATACAAACTGTAAGTAGCTGTTTAAGCGCAATAAAACTGCAAAAAACGTATCCAGTTTCGTAACCACGTCGCGATTTGGTAATTCTTTTTTCAAAAGTCAAGAAAACTCATGATTTAATGTTGGTATTATCAAGATCAGACTAGTGTTTTTTTTTAATTCTACTTAATTAGTCATAAATCTACAAATACCTCGACGACGAAGGCGTTGCGCCTTGAATGAAAAAAGTAAATAGTATACATCGCAATCAAATTAATATGGGATCAATTTATCTGTTCGTTATCAGTCGAGAAATAGCGTTACAAACATACAAAGTAACATACAGTTAAATATTATTTATTTTTGGAGTCGGTTAAAAACTTCATGTAAAACTTCAGGCAGTTTCTTAATTCCGCTTTAGTTCAGAAGACTAGCATGAGTTCTTTCAAACTACCTAAACGAAGTCGTTCTCGAACTCTATCTGCTTGCTTGTTTACATCTGTGGTGTCTATGTCAGTTTGTTTATTACTCTACAAGATGTTTCCCGCGGGTAAGCCCACGTTATAAAGTTATTAGCCTCTCCCGCGGGAATTCGTTTCGATATCGAGATAAAGAATAGCCTAATTACTCTCCAGCTACCTCAGTTATCACCACACACAAAAATCCATACTAATATTACAAATGCGAAAGTCTGAGGAAGAACTCGCTGGCAAACAGCTTGTTGTAAAATAATTATAACTTCGTAAAATTATTGTGAAGTACAAGGACACATGTAGAAACTTTCGCATTTGTTGCGACAGCTAAGTTTAATATTTTATTGTGTTTTAATTAATATTCGAAAAAACTGCTTTCAAACAATCCTTGTTTAAAATTTGACTTAGTTTTTTATTAGCCCATAATAAGACAAATAAACATCATACGATAATACAATCTAGTTTCATTCTTCACACCTGATGAAAAAATTAGAACGAATTTCGACACCTCACTTTTTTCACGTACGCGTCACTTAAAACGAAATATATTAATTATAGATAAATATACTATATAACAAAATATAAAAAAAAAAAAAAAAAAAACTTGCCCAGAAGAAATCAACTTTACCTATTCCTATCCCCATAATGACAGCGATTGGCAATGCCGCGTTTTCTGTCTGGGCAACCAGTAGACTTGCACATTAGTTCTAACAGACCGGCCTTAAAACATATTTATACTAATATTATAAAGCTGAAGAGTTTGTTTGTTTGAACGCGCTAATCTCAGGAACTACTGGTCCGACTTGAATAATTATTTTAGTGTTAGATAGCCCATTTAACGAGGAAGGCTATAGGCTATATTCTACGCGGATGAAGTCGCAGGCGGAAACCAGTCTTATAACTTCATTCGCTCAGTAATCGTGTAGAGGTGAGTTACATTGCAATAACGTTCAATCGTTAGCTTAAAACTCAAAATTTTAAAGTCCCAATTTAACAGAAAAAAGTGTATTCACGCCCATATTCCTCTAGGGGTAGGCAGAGCCACAAAAAGGGCACCAACGACTTGCCGAAGACACTAAGTCCCACTTAACAGACTGTTATAAAAACTTTCATAAATCCTGTATGATTAAAGCAAAGTTTTTCGTGATTTTGGCTGTGGGACCAAAACTAAGTCAGTCAACCGCCTTTTAATTTTACTTCTTCAGATGAATAAATAAAAAAAATATTTATACAATTTATTTCACTTGAAATAGCAGTCAAATGTAACACATACGGCATTACCACTAAAAGTATTTAGACGTGTTGGTCCGGGCTTCTTTGCAGAATAGACCATCCGGCTTCCTGCCAGGCAGCTCGTAAAAGGCGAGCATAGGGTTACCGTCACTAACATGCGACTAGGTGGTAGAGTTTCGCAGCGACTCACCTGGATTGGTACCACCGCCTTAACTATTCCTGCCGCCATAACGTCATGACGTGTTCCGGTTTGGAGGGTAAGGTAGCCGGTAAACTTACTTTTGCTCGAGGTCTAACATCCCGACCTCAGGTTGGCAACGCACCATTACCACCTTTGGTGTCTCTAGGCGAAGTGAATTTCTTACCATCAGGAAATAAGTCTGCTTATTTGCCTTCCAATATCATAAAAAAAACTAAACACTGTCTAAAAATGACAACCTACACGCGGATTTTGTAACAACATGTTATTGATTGTGAATCCAATTTTAGACAGTGTTTAAAAAAACAGGTGTTCAATCAGTGTTTATTTCTTTGTAACGAGACGGTTTGTTTTTATTTAAAAAAAAAAGTAAAACACGCTTATCTACAATTATGAGCCTTATAGCAAATACAAGGTACATATCACGAGCAAATATGTTGCAAAAGATAAAGTAGAAATACAAAAACATAACTTCAAGTAGAAATAAAAAAAAACTTCATACTAAGACCTTTGGGGGATATACAGAGAGTATCCGATGGCAGGTGTAGTAATACCTACAGGTCAGCATGGCTTCATTTACTCTTTCACTTTATCATACAAACACGCCTCTTTCGGAAAAGTTTGACGTCGTTGGATAATATCCGAGCTCTCAACATCCATCCATACTTGAATAATTTGTCTATTTATCAACCTTTCATCTGCCTTTTTTTATTTGCCAACTTTTATGCATTCTCCTACATGCCCAACTCTCGCTTCCATACAATAAAGTTGAGATAAACACAGAACTTTGCAAAACGAGTCAGCGTTCCGGCTCGAAAGCTCGCTTTGAAATAGCTATCCATTCACACTATTCCCTGCACGCACTCTCTAGATATGTATACCTTTCACCCCTTTTAAAGCAATATCGAGATGTGCAATTTCATTCACTTGTTCCAGTGCTAAATCGTATACTAAAACTCTCAACTCTGTTCTGACTAAGTCCTTTCAAAACCCAATACCATTATTCTTTATAATCGTTTTTCATACATGTAATCAGTATTTGAAGCTACGATGATGTAGCATCACCGCCTAAAGCAACCAGTTCAACACCCCCTTGAATCCTCATTTCAACTATTTTCTTATACATCTAGATTTTAAGCTGATCAACCTGATAGTGTTGCAGCAGATGCATAATCTCTGGCCCTTATAAAAGGACTCGAAGACCGCATGCATCAAGTATTAGGTTACTTTGTCGTAAAATAGAAATGCAACACTAACCTTGCTAAAATATCCAACGATGTGGCATCCCTCTTCGTCAGCACACGTCATCACGTAGAAGAGGAACGGCTCCACATCGTAGTACAGGGTCTTGTGGTCGAGGAAGAACTTCGCTAAGAGACACAGTTGCTGACAGTACTGCTTGTGTTTCCTTCCGTCCACTTGCCAAACGCTGAGGTTATCTTTACGGTATACCTATAACAATTTAAAACATAAATATCCCCGGACAAAATACACAAATTGATCTAACCCTAATTAAGCAAAAAAATGCGCCGAAGAAATGTAATAAGCGCTCAGATCGCGACATACAGATTTTCGTAACTTGAATGCTTGCTCCCGCCGGCAATCGAACCCGAGCACGTTGCTGTACGCCAACTCCTAGGTCAACAGAGCGGTCGTGATTATAACTTGTTAACTTTGATGTTTTTAAAACCGGCCAGCGCTAGATTTTATAAACAATTATAAAATGTTACTAGCTTCGAAAGAAGAGCTCTCTCCACTCGTTACTCACCTATTTGCCGGGCGGATGTCTTCAGTGGCACTTAGTCCGGTGCTTAATAGCCCCTGGCCCAAACCAGTTGTGAATCAGGTTACCTGTCCCCTGCCCTCACATATTAACCTCTTAACCGGGAGAATGTCTTGATCCGGTGCCTAGCAGCCCCGGCCCCACACCGTTGGTTACTGTCCCCTGTCCTCCCCCACTCACCTCGTCCCCAGGCGGATGTCTCCACTGGCACTTGGCCCGATGCCTGGCGGCCCCAGCTCCACACCTGTGATGCGCCAGACAGAACTCGCATACGAACAGTCGCGCTACACGAGCCGCCTCGCCCGGGTAAGGAGACTGGTACCACGCTTCCATCGTGTACTTTCCCATTACCACGAATCTGATGGTATCAAACAACACATTGTTATGATCAGCTAATCCAAATATTTTACTGTTTTCTGGGAATTAACTTACTTATTATTGTTCTTTAGCGGATCGTCAACAGACCTGTCTTTATTGGAAAAAACAATTGATACAATCGCTCTAAAAATCCCAAGAGCACTTTTTGATATTGTTGCAACTTGCAACCGATGAAAATTTTGGGAAATTGTTTCAGCCGTTTTAAAGTGTAACAACATGCACACTCGATTTTTAAATTGATTTGTATCTGTCTTAAAAAGGTAAAAAAATGCGTAGAGTTCATCTAAGCTAAAATAACACGCAGCAATACTTACTTAGTTTAAATATTATATGTGTTAGTGTCAATAGTAATAATGATATTTAATAAAAAAAAATCCTTTTAATTTTCTAACAAAAATAATGTTGCCCGGGATTAGATACGCGCCCGGTTGACTTGTCACCGATTACATTGGTAGTTAGAATCTTCCGCTAGTCGTGGGTACCGTGATTGTGCCCCTGCCTAACTCTTTAGAAATAGGGACGTGAAAATACTTTTTTTTATTTGTGTGTATACATTTTTTGAAAATTGCAATTTTTGTGCGTACAGATCAGTCAACTGTATCATGTTCATATCCCCGCAACGCTCTTTATAAATAGTAACTAGTAATGGTGTCATATTAAATGAAACAACACGTCTGCTCTGACTCGCATTCGGAAAAGTTTTAAAATAGATAAACGACAAATCCAAAGACATTATTTGAAATGTAAAAGGTAGCTGAATGTCCAATTACACAAGTGTTTTTTTTTATATTAATATACTAGTAGTCGCCCATTGGTCGAAATTCGACCACAATAAATTTTATTATCTTTTTTATAAGAGCGCCATCTTCATGTATCAAGACCAACTACTTTATTTCCAAACTTTATGAATATAGTTTGTGCGCCATCTGTTTTCTTTTATTGTTATCATCAACATATTTCTCTCTCTCTCTCTCTGCCTACCTATCCTATCCTACCTTATATACCTATCCTACTTCGGGGATATGGGCGTGAAGATACTTTTTTTTTCAACATATTTGTTTTTGTGTGTCAAATGCATGGTAGTATTTATAGTTTTATTTTTTTGATTTAATGCACTTTATAAGCATTATTATTAAAAAATATTAGCGTTCTGCACTTCTCTTACACATAAGCTATAAGTGCAAAATAATAAGTAATAATAAGTAAGCGAAATTTTATACTCCTCCGTCCACGCAATTTTCTTCAAAAGGGGCCCAAAATTTTTGTTTCGCGTATTAATATGATATTGCGTGTATATTACAAACACACTGCGTATATGAGCGTAAATGCGATGGTGGGGTGCGTCATTTCAGCTTACAATTTAGATGATCAATGACATTTAGTAGATTTTATATCTCGACGTTTCAGGCCTATCATAAGGCCTCACGAGATGACCAGTCGTTATAATTAAGTTCAGTTATGGAATGAGTTAGGCATACTAGATATTGACATGTTGGTAATCTGAGGACTCAACAACAACAAAACAAAGTTCATAATGGAAGCTAAGTACAGTAAGCAGTAGATTATTACATTGCAACAAAAAATATTGTGACAAAATGAATATCCATTAATTTTTTTTCGCTATTAGTGTATTTTTAATAACATGTATTATTTTATTTATGCTTAAATTATATTAACTATTTTCTTTCCTTCAGTTTTGTTACGTAAAGAAATAGTTGTGGTCTTACTTTAAATATTATTTTTTAATTATTCAGTTTCCTGTTTCACCTGGTGCTCTGTCAGAGATTGTTTTGGGCGATAAGACCGCCATTTGCACTCTTTTTTTGTAATATTTTTTGTTTTACATCTTTCATATTTGTATTTATACTGTACAATAAGGAATACATAATATATTTACCTGGTACCCTTATCAGTGGAAATATCTCCGAGCTCTTCTTCGATCTTGACTGCAGCTAACGCCTGAGCATCTCGAAACAGTCGAAGATCGTAATCAGGCGCAAACCCCTCTAACACAGGCTCTCTTTCTTCCCCGAGTTCTTCATTTGACGGCATACAACGTAATTCTTGACTGCCTTTCCATTTTGAGCGCATATCCTGAGTTTGAGAAATATTTGGTCAAAGTTATCAAATATTAAATGATAACACTGTCTACTATCGTCTGTAAAACTAGGAGTTCAAAAGGTACAACAACGGATTGATTTAGACATTTCAGAATTAGCCCAGTGACGTTGTAAAAGTCGTTAGACGTACACACCAGTAGTCATTTCGAAAAAAAAGAAAGAAAAAAACCTTTCAGAAATAAGTAATGAGATTATGAATCGGTTAGAATAGAACAAAATAACTCTTTATGGTGCACCAAATATATAAAAAGAGATTAAATACACTAAAAATAAATTATTCAGACATTTGATAGCCACGACCTAGGGGTTTGTGTACACGCCTAAGTCTATCGAGCAACGGCGAGGTTCGGGTTCGATTACCGACGGGGGCAGGATTTTTCAAATGAATGGTTAATTTCTGAACCATTTATTTGAAAGAGCATATTTTCGAGGTGGTTCCACTGCCATCAAGTTTAGATCTTGAGACAAAATACTAGAGAAAGGAAGGAAATACTTAATTTTAGTGAACTTAGACGACTTACTTATTGAAATCAAAGTGTGTTTTTTTTGAAATGAAATGAAATTTATTTATTTGTAGAATGTGTCAGTATTATATACTTGTTACAAAGATATTATAGCATACCAATATATTCTACCACATTGTGGTGTGCAAATATAACATTTAAATCATAGAACTGATTTATACAAATAATTTTAAAGGTAGATTAATTTTAATCCTATTTACTGTATACTGCAACCGTTTCCATCCCTAGCCAGTCAAAAGAAGAAACGGCAAACTCCCCGGCAATCAGGCCTTTTTATTACATACTAGCAGTTTGACGCAGTTTCGCCTGCGTAATTTGGCTTCTACTGCACCGATATTGATGAAACAAAGCCTATGTCACTCAGGGATAATGTAGCATTGTGAAATAATTTTTGAAATAGGTCCAGCAGTTTCGGAGCCTATTTATTTCAAACAAACATACAAAAAATCAAACCTTTTCTATTTATAATATTAGTATAGATGAATCATACCAACATATTCTACCACATTGTGGTGTGCAAATATAACATTTAAATCACAGAATTTATTTATATAAATAATTTTAAAGGTAGATTAATTTTAATCCAATCTACTGTATACTACCACCGTTTCCAAACCTAGCAAGTCAGGAAATTGAGCATCTTGTATATAAACTGTGGTTGATTTGTGTGGTTTAGTTGGAGTGACACCGACCTTGACCTTGAGCTGGTAGGCCCGCTGCTCGATGGTGGGCATGGCCCGCGGGCGGTGGTGCAGCGCCGCCAGCGCCCGGCGCCGGGCCGCCGCCGCCGCCGCTCGCTCCTCCGCCGCCGCCACGCACCACGCCGCCGTCACGTTGTGGTACACGGGGCACGCGTCCCTCGTGAAGTGCCGCGCCGCCTTGCCGCCTGACCGCACACATTCCAAATTCGAATATTCGAATTGTGCCGTTACAAAGTCGACGTCGACTTGAGACTATGCTACAGGAGTTTTGACGCCATCGAGAGAAAAGATGGTCGAAGTTTTTTCATAATTATTGAACTTCGCGTTGATATTGAGTGAAATTAGTCAATTTTGTTCAATGAAAATGCACAAATGAAATAATCATGACGACATTAGCGTATCGTGTATTTCCTCGTTGCCGCCAAATCTCATTACATGAGCTTGAGTAATGAGGCCACCGCTTTACCCAAGAGCCTGACATAACTTACTGACGACTTATGACTGATGACTAATTATGATTTATTAAAATTGATATAGAATTTGATGCAAATTTCTACTTAACTAATGGCAAAATACTAACGTGAAGGCCAAAACCTAAAGAAAGAAAGACTGCTATAACCAAGGCCAAGACCAAGATGGATTTGATGTTGCTTTGCTTGTAAAGGTCCTGGGGGGTCATTTAAAAAAAAGGTCAACAATAACCATAGCTTATGATTATTTATGATACGGTTATTTAATAAAATTTATGAGCTCATAAAACAGTATTATTTCAATAACAATTTGTCATCGGAGAAAAAAATCCTTATGACATATACCATAAAGTAGCTTATAAAGGCGGACACATACCATGATGGAAATAATACTGCTATAAGGGTTCATGGTTGGGCCCCTGATTGCAATTTAAGGGTAAATTTCACCGATCATATTGAAAACCGAGCATAGTAAAACTAAGTTCAGTGTTTAACGAGTTCGATTATCGGTTGTGACCAGTTACTGCAAGTACTCTTTTAAATTGACAATATTATTATCCCCATCCCCTGATAATCTATTTACCACGTTAAATAGTTTAATAATATTTACAATAACCAATTATTATTTTTTTTTATAATAAAATTGACACTCTTGACAATTGACTGAACTTTTTTTTAAGTTAATGATTCAAATTCGCCGAAGAAATCCAGCCCAACCACACAAAAGACACT
>NJDC01004930.1:104541-126086 GCA_002245475.1 Calephelis virginiensis
TATTTAAAGTGAAAAGGCAATTAGGTAAGTATGACGAAGTGAACAATGCGATATCTAAAGTTGTACATTGGTTCACAGTAAACAATCTTCTTTTAAATGGTAATAAGACGAAATTTATTAGATTTTCAATGCCCAATGTTAGGCTAGTAGATTCCAATGTACAATTAATGGATCTAAACTGGATCGGGTTGAATCCACTGTCTTTTTAGGCATCACAATTGATAATAAATTACAATGGGGCCCTCATATTGAGAAACTGGCAAATAGGCTTACTTCAGCAGCATTTGCAGTAAAAAAAAATAAGAACATTAACAGATGTTGAAACGGCCCGAATAGTATATTTTAGCTATTTTCATAGTTTAATGTCTTATGGGATACTTCTTTGGGAAAATTCTGCACGTATAAATACCATATTTGTATTACAGAAAAGAGCTATTAGAGCTATTTATAATCTTAAAGTAAGGGATTCTCTCCAAGAAAAATTCAAAGAAATAAATATTTTAACCTTCAGTTCTCAATACATTTATGAGAATTTAATGTATTTTAAAAAAAAATATATATAATACGAGCTCCACCCCGCCTCTCCTGCGTGAGTGCCGACCAAATACTGCACACCCCGCCCACATCCTGGGCCACAAATCCCAATTGAATTAACAATTGCGACCTAGAACTATGACAGGGAGAGACTAATACCAGTGGCGATCTCCATACTAGACAGTGGTCCAAACACTGAGAGACGTGCCCAAAGCATGTCTGTCGTAATATGGCGGCGCTAGGGTTTATATAACCGTGGCAGCGATGAACGGACCAATAAGAAACGAGTTATTTGCTAACGCGCCATCTGTAGTGCTAATGAGGCAACTTTATCTATGACTTCACGACAAACGGACTAATAAAAAACTACAAATAAATAATAATAAACCATAAATACAAGAAATGACTACAATATCACAACTATGCTTTATTCATGTCTTTCCGACGTTACAAGCGGATGCGCCATACTGCACTGATGACACATGACCGCAGATAATAAAAAATAGGTATACTAGCTCATGACCTTCCGACATACATATCAATTTAATGGTGCGTTGTCAATGAGAAGGTGGGTGGTGGGTAATCATTTTTATGTAAATTATTAATAACTGGCACTGTGCCAATACTACATCTATATTAGTGATAAATCAACACTCATAGTGGCAGTCGGTCTATCTTCTGAGTCCAGGACAATATATAACTATAAGAAGTGTGTTTAGAAAAGTAATGTTAGAGCCTCTTCTAGTAAATCATAATATTTTCATTCTTATTAACTTTCTATTGTACACAGCAGATTTTATTAAATAAAATTAAAAGTATATAAAACAAAAGGCAAGCAAAAGTATCTCTCAAAAAATGTTTATTTTATCTTTCACCTTCAATCCCACTTAGTTTTCAATCACATGTGTTGAGACTTCTAGAACTTATCATTACAAAAAACTAAAATATAAATTTCAAACCCCTTAAAAAATGTGAGCTCCTTTGTGTATTGTAGCTTTAAAACACGATCACCACAGCATTCAAACAAAACAATCTACATTAAAAATGGTCCATCAGAAAGGTTATAATACCACAAACCGACATGTTCAACTATTTCATATTTTATCTTATCAAAGAAAGGTCTAACTCTTTTATATTACTGTCTAGACAAGCATATTACATGTATTAAAAAATATATATTACTGGATCCTTATTCTAAATATTTGAGTAGTGAGTCAAAATACGTAAAAAAAATTGTTTCATCTTGTGACAATCAACTCAGATATTATTAATGTAGTTACTACCAGCCCAGTAGGTAGTAAGACTGTAGCACAGTAATAGGAAAAATAATATTTTAATGTCTTGGTGAACAATAAATAACAATTAACCTAGCCGCAAAATAAACGACTTATTTAGGTATTAAAATAAATAAAATCCTACTAATATTATAAATGCGAAAGTTTGTGTGTTAGTTACTCCTTCACACAAAAACTGCTAAACCCATTTTCAAGAAATTTGGCACACACATAGAGGGTAACTTGGATTAACATATAGGATATTTTTTATCTTGAAAAAATGTTCCTTTGGGACCATTAACCACGCAAAAAACAGCTAGTACTAAATGTATTAACACCTGGACTAACATTACATATTGACACGAACGCCAATCAGAGAAATGTCCAGTCTCGTTGTCGATAGACGTATTTGATTACAACTAAATCTACGATGTAGTCTATTAATTTGCGTCAATTTCTACAGCAATAATCAAAACCATTTTACAAAACAATGCTACTTACATCGAGATTAGTCATGTTTTGTATTAAAAGTGCTGTATTTTCTCAATATTTACTTTTTAAGAAACTGTAATTTATGTAATTAAATGAATCATTTAGCATTTAGCAATTAATTTATTCGAAGCAAGATTTTATTGACAATTTACCAATGCAAACAGATTTTTCATAGAAAAATATTGAAATTTACGACCTTTACGACCACAGAATAACTATAGTTTTACGACTTTGACATTGACTTAACGTAAGCAAATTCATAGAAGTAGGACCATAAAGTATATTAACATATAGGAGTAGGACCATAGTAGGACAGAGAGAAAAGTAAGTTTATGGAAAATAGGAACTATAATAAAGCTACCATAGACGTACATTTAAACCGTTTTAGGAATAACGCGTTCGGCTCAAATAAAAAAAACTTCGAAACAGTACCGTAGTTTCGGAGCCAATACGAACAAACAATCAAATCTTATTTCTTCATTATTAATATAGCTGCCACCTAACAGGTCCAGTTGTATTTTTAAATCATCAAAACCCATAAAAAATTTAAACCAATCGGTTCAGCAGTTTAGAAATTATGTAAAATAGATAAGCACGAAAGGATAATTTTTACTACTCGTTGTCCCGTGGGAATTAAACATTTTTCTACCATTAAAAGTAGTTTAGGTTTATCAGGGACAATGTTAACATCCAATGTTAAAATACTTTTCCAAATCAATCCAGTTGTTTCGGAGTCTATTCAATACAAGCGAACATCAATCAAATATTTATTCTTTAGGTAGGTAGGCAGGCATTTTCTTTAGAAAGAAACTTTTAATTTCCTAATATCTTTTGAATGGTTCGTACGATTTGAATAATTCAAAGATTAATCACAAGGCAATGAAACAGTCTTGTACATGGAACTAGCTGTTCCGGCGAACTTTGTTCCGCACGTTCAGTTTGTATGGGAAAAATTAAAATGTCGCTTTTTTATATAAAGGTGATTTACACGACGTTTTATATATAGACGATTCATCTTTTATATATATTTTTTGTTTTTAAGGTGTATTCTGCTATTAGGAGCAAAGACAAATCCAACGAATAAAAAAAATGAAAATTGGTCCAGCAGATCTGAGTTATAAGTCTGACAAACCCGACTTTCTTTTATATGTATAGATGAGTTATTTTAATAACATGACGGTTACCCATACCGTTAATACATACATATTCCGAATAAAGTCACTATTTTATCAACTCTTAAAATGTATGAAAGTAATTTTACTAACGTACTTAACTGTAGTAGTTACATATATAGTGCCCCAAATGTTTTTGTAATTATAAATTTGTTATTTAATAGTTTCCGCAGCGCATGCGATGAAAGACATTTTAAAGCTAACTTTCTTAGACCTTGTGTTATATTATTACAGTTTTAGGGAACCCTAGTTTTTGCTAGTTAAAACATAGCATATTATCAACTGTGATATAGTGGACTTCTAATGGTGAAAGAATTTTTCAAATCGGTCAAGCGGTCGGTTTCGGAGCGTATTCAATACAAACAGACAATCAAATCTTTCTTCTTTACTATTAGGAAAGAAAAAAGTAAAAGATAATTAATTTTAAATTGAAGTCTTAATCAAAAAGTATTAATTTGACCAGTGTTAATTTGGTTTATTAATTTTCGAACATTGGTGATAAATAAATTTACTATTATTTTTTATAAACTGATCAGATTTTTTTCTTTATGAAAAAATAACATTAGAAATAGGAAAATAAATTTAATAAATCAGGGGGGTGACTATGTATCTTAGTTGCCAACTCAAACTGCAAAAGTGTACATCAAATGACTTCAATTGTTTTTGCTATCTCTACTGTATTTTTGTTGGTCACTGGCAATATCAAATATAAAATACGTCATTTGACAGCTCTTTGATGTACACTTAACCGTTTTGAGTTGGCAACTGAAATACATAATCAGCTCCCAGACCCAGAAATACAAACATTTAAATGTTCATCAATCAAATGCCTGCACCTGGCAAAAAACGAACGCGAGCCTTGTCAAATCGTCGTATATCGGTACATACACATACCTACACCAAGTTCATTACAAGGTAGGCAGAGATTATCGAGTGCCAAATGTCACAATAAACATAAGTCTTTATAATTTGTGGTCACAATACTTATGAATCTGGTGATTGGTGAAAACCATTGACCTCTAAGTGAAAACAGGGGGGTGATTATGTAACTCAGTTACCAACTCAAAATGGATGAGTGTACATCGAATCGCTGTCAAATGACGTGTTTTGTATCTGCTATCTCCAGTGACCAACAGAAATACAATAGAGATAGCAAACACAAATGACGTCATTTGATGTACACTTTTACAGTTTGAGTAGACAACTGAGATACATAATCACCCCCCAGGTGAAAAGCCAGTTTGACTGTTGGCAGCACTGTTTACACTGCTCCTGCCTGCCATTGTTTATTATTATTTTTGTTGTTGTCATATTTTGTCGTTGTTGATGACTAAAATTTTGATATAAATTGTGAACAAATATGTTGTAGCTAAAAAGTTAGCTACTGACCATAAACAGGTGAAAAGCCAGTTTGGCCGTTGGCAACACTGTTTGGACTGCTCCTGTCTGTGCTCCTGCCTGCTATTGTTTATTATTATTTTTGTTGTCATATTTTGTCGTTGTTGATGACTAAAATTTTGATATAAATTGTGAATAAATATGTTGTAGCTAAAAAGTTAGCTACTGACCATAACAACATTTCAATTATTGTAATCGCCGAAATGTCGTCGTCTGAAGATATTACAGAACAATGTAAAGTAAGTAAATATTACGTTTTCCTTTATGTTGGAAGGTTTGACCTTGAGAATTTTTAAAAACAATCCTGTGATTGTTTCTAATACATTGCATCACGTTTCTAAGGCTTTAGATAATGGAATTTGAATTGAGTTGTACTGTTATCATTGTTGTAGGTAATCTTGTGCAATACACACGTAGGTACTGTAGAACTAAGTGACGCGCTATATAATTTAGTCATAATTTATGAATATTCCTTGTACATACTTTGCACAATATATAAATGATGTTGCGGAAAGTACAATTGATATTACTTAAATTCTACTAGGAAAATTCTAGTAGGAAACATTAAGGAAGTGTTAGATCATTTACATTGTTCATCTATTGCACTGGCACTCGGTACTCTCTGCCTACCTTGTACGGTACTTGGCGTGAAGATATGTATGTATCTATTACATATCATACATTGAAAAGTTTGAATTATGACACCTCTCCATTACATTACTATGTGTATTCTCTGAAATAACAAAACAAATGTACATGAATTGCTAACCAACTCAATAATTTTTATACCAGACAGCTAGTTAAACATATATCCCTCTCTTAATTTTCACACACCTGGTTATGGAAGTCAGGAGTTTAATATTTTTGGTTGTTGTGTGTATTTGTGGGTTCAAGTAAAACATTTATTGAAAGGAATTTAGAAAACGTCAAGTTTCCAACTGACTCCATATTTTTTATGATAAGTATATATGATATTCATAATAAGACTATTTAATTCACAAAATATCAGGTTTTAAGATTTGGGGTTAGCCAAATAAGCTTGTAATGTATAGTACAAAGATGTGAAGCTAATTGTAAATTTGACTTATTCAAATGTTGAGCTCATTTATTTCAATATTTAAATAGGTATTGCTATGTCATAAGAAAATTCCAATGGCCTATGACAGACAAATAAATAATTAATTTATGTATATATATATTTTTTGACACTTTACATTTTGATAAAATGGCAAATATGTAGCTATTTTGATTTCTAATGTTAGTAAAAAATCATATTTATCTGATGTGCTGTCTTAAGATAAAGTAAAAGTTGACTGCCATTACTTTTTTTCTAAGCTGATAATTGCCAGTTACCTCCTCTAGAAATTTGGCAATCTGAGACCCTGTTGTTCATAGGCTTACTTAAGATTGACCATCCTGTGATTAATAACTTCCTTATTCATCAGGACTTATTCACACAAGATGGAGTTTTACTCAAAGCCAGTATGGGCCGTCCAGTTACTGAATTCAACACAGTGGGCATGCTGTGCCTTTCTCAAGGTCCTGATGGTGCAAAGCATATTGAATGGCGCCCAAATGACCTGATTACTATAGATTCAGACACACAGGATCAAGAATGGGCTGTTGTTAATACTGTTGGTAAGTATACATAATAAATTAATGAGTTAAATTATCTGATGGAAACATAAATACTTCTCTTGTAAATAGTTTGTCTAAAAGAAAATTGTTAACATAAATCAAAATAAATGAATTTATTAATGAATGTAAGTTCACTTGGGACTCGACTCTTGGCCTACCTTGTAAGGGAATTGGGATGAAGATATGTATGTATGTAATTAAAGTTCAGTGGTATTGGACATTTATTTGCATTGCAAATTCAATTGAAATGTAGTTTTATATACAATTTGTTTTTATGTATATATGTAGAGGTTGCATTACGATGTTAACTCTACTGGCTATAGCCAAAAGAAAAATATTTAAAAACTAAACAAATTTGAAATTACAAATAATTGAAATGAAAAAAGATCTAACAATAATGTCAGAATAAAAGAGAGTAACATGAAATGAGTATATAAAGAATTTATAAAATATGTTATATTAATTTATCAAGAAACAATTTTTATTTTTAGAATAATTGGATAACACAATCAAGTGTTACAATTATTTAAGATTTTTTAAAACACACACAGTTGAGTGTTGACTAATAGTAAGAGTCAGGTGGTACTCATATTGTTGTCTTCACTTTAGATTGTTTTAGTATTTAATACTAACCACATTGTGGTAGAATGTATTGGTACAATTAATTATGTTGTAACAACATGGATTATGACACACATATTCCACAAATAAATAAATTGTATTTAATTTTGTAAATAACATAAAAAGACATGAATAAAAAGGATAATTTTATCGCCTATGTGGTCTAGCGGTTCAGGTCTTGGACTTGACTGCTTGAGGTTCCAATCACGGGTCGGGCAACAAAAAGAAAATTTGCTTTTCCCAATTTTCTAATAAAACAAATGTTGCTCGGGGTTGGATATGTGCCCGGTTGGCAATAGGCTCGCCACCTATCACATTGTGGGACTCAGTGTCTTGGGCTAGTCTTGGGTGTCCCGGTTCTGCCTCTGCCTACCTCTTCAGGGAAATGTGGGGGTTAAGACACTTACTTGTTTTTTATTATCTAGAATAAACATATTAGGTATAGTATGAAATATTTAATTCTATTCAGAGTGATACATACATATCTTCACTCCAAGTTCCTAGTAAGAGGTAGACAGAGGGTATCAAGTGTCAAATGTCACAATCCTTGCTGGTCTGCCTAGCTTATTCCACATTAATTATTACTCTTTTCATTCAAACACACCAGTTTTGGAGACTCTTGATACTACCCTTGGATAAAATCTCAGAGAATTGATTATACAATTATTATTATTTGCATTGTTATATTGGTACATTGTTTTCAGCTCGTCGTCGAAGAACTTTTAGTGGTAATTTGACGTCAGATTATGCTGCATCACGTGCTCGTGTCATTCAAATACCTTTGGACGAACTCAAATCTTTTAAAGTCTCAAGAAATAATCAACAAATGCAGCTATCCACAAAGCCAGGAGTATGGCAACACACTTTTTATTTTCAACATGGAAATGCCGAAATATTTGTTTCCTCACTTAAAAATTATGTCAAGACCGCAAAATCTAGACATGAAAGGAATGTTTACTTAATTGTTGAACAAAATACGGAAAGTCAAGCATTAAATCGATCATTTGCTGAGCTTGACATATTCACAGAGAACACCACTGATGTGGTCTGGAATTTAGTAACCAATTTGAGGCAAAGGCCCTATGAGACTACTTTGGAGGCATTTTCTAAATTAACTGATATAGGTAAATTATTAAGGTCATATTCAACAAACTTTGTTAAATTTTAGATCAGATTTTCTATTGCTAAAAACATGTTTGCGTAATAAACATACATATATGAGCACATTTTTATATTCTTATAAAATTGAGAATTTGTTCCAGTATATTATGGCAACGAAGCAACAAATGGCAAAAGAGATGTATCAGAAGAAGTAGCAGATTTATTGACTAAAAGCATGAGCTCTTTGGAAGAGTCCACCATCATTCGAACCAGTGATGAATATGAAGTTGTCAATGTTAAACCAACATTGCCACCAAGACCTTCAATACCAAGGTATAAAATGATTATTTTTGCAACCGTAAATTACAGTTGGTCCCCTTATTGATCCATGTACAATACTGTATACAATAATTTAGTTCTGTCGTATAAGGTATTAGATAAAGCAGATTTAAATAAATATCCCAGGATTTGACCCGTGTTGGTTCGGGCTTCTTTGTAGAATTGACCATCTGCCTTCCTGCCAGGCAGCTCGTTAAAGGCGAGCATAGGCGTACCGTCACTAACACCTTGACATCTGACTAGGTGGTAGAGTTTTGCAGTGACTTACCTTTGATTGGTACCACCGCCTTACCTATTCCTGCCGCCATAACGTCATGACGTGTTCCGGTTCGGAGGGTAAGGTAGCCGGTAAACTTACTTTTGCTCGAGGCCTATAATCCCGGCCTCAGTTTGGCACCTCACCATTACCACCTTTGGCGTCTTTAGGCTGCGTGAATTTCTTACCATCAGGAAATCCATCTACTTGTTGGCCTTCAAATATCATAAAATAAAAGAAAATCATAAAAATAGACAGCTTTTGTAAAGTGTAACTGAGTATGGGAGCTTAATGACTGCAACATCGTCAGCTTAGCTTTTATCGATCCTTGCTAGACATGAGCGTCCTCAATAATTGTCAATACGCCTTATACTTCTTTGCCTGAACTGCATCTATTAGGTGTTAGGACATAGAAATCTTTTATTTAAAAATATACTTTGTATAAAAATTATGTTACATAAGGCATAGTCCACAATGCTAATTTTACCGGTTTTTCCTCGCAATTCTGTAACATGCTGAATCTTATACGAGTTTCCGCAAAGGCGTTAAAAAATTATGCAATACGGCACGGAATGTCCGTTTATTTCCGTGCGAAAGTTTTGTACAATATGAATTAATATGACTATGTCTGCACTGTGAAATAAATGAGCCTGTTTCGTTTAGTGGATTAACCGCATATCGCGCGTTTAGACATCAACCCGATGTGCATGCGAGCAGGAGCCAGTAAAAATAATGATAAATAACTAATTTTGAATGTAAAACTTATGCATAGGAGATCTCCCTTTTGAGATAAATTTGATTCTTAGTATTGAAAAGAAGATTGTAGGAGTAAATATACAAACAGATTTTACTTACACGTAAAATGTGCAGTGTACTAATATCCTGTATCCATTTTACACGGAACAAAATCGAACTGACAAAAATAGTGCGAAATTTTATACGCGTTGCGGACTAGGCGTGATTTTGGGCACAGAATATAATTTTCCTGAATAAGTATCGCGCAGTGAAATATCGTCATGTGGACTTGGCCTAATATTTGAAAATCCAATGTCTTTAAAGTTAAATAAATATTATAGGAGATTTAATGTCTCATTAAATACGACTTTACTGTTAAGATTTCAATGCAGCTACTTGCTTATGATTATCATGATATCACCACATCATAACAGCCAAAATCAAGAATTGCCTGTCATAGTCTCACTTCTGGTTATTATGCAAAATATTGACGCACTTTCTTGTTTGCACTTTTTCTAAAACGGAGCATTTCGTAATAATTGTTAGAAAAGGGCTTACCACAAATTACCGAAACGTTTGCGCTTTCAGAGGATCTCCACTGTCTGATGAAAAATGGAATGGTTTGCAGGATACTAACTGTCGTGTATTAGAAATTGAAGGTGTGAAACAGTTAATTTTTAGAGGGGTGAGTAGTTTTAATGCAGATGGATACTTAAACCCCCTGCATGAAAATAAAGCAGCGTATTAAATAAGCTATTATGAATGTAATTAATGTGCAAATGCTTAAGAATATGATACAAATGAGTTCACAATTTCCTTAGGAAGTGTTTTGCCTTAACGAAAAGTGAGAGAGCGTGCACTGTTCCAAATTTGATATATTGTAATTGATAATTTTAATTGCATATCTATTTTGAAGTACTTGCCGTATATGCACACAATATTCATGTTGCATGATCATGATAATGAACACTTTTTACATTCCTAATACAAAAAAATATTGTTTTCTGCATATGTTGCTATAAAACTTGCTTTACTATAAAACATACTAGCTTTTAATTGTTTTGATACAGGGTGTAGCGCATTCAATAAGGCATTCGGTATGGAAGTATCTTCTCAACTACTACCCATGGAACATGTCGCAGGCGGAACTAAAAGCTCACTACCGGAGTAAAAGTGACGAATACTATTGTATGAAACACCAGTGGAAATCTATGACAGAGGGCCAGGAGTCAAGATTCAGTGACTATAGGGATAGGAAGAGTTTGGTCGAAAAGGATGTTAACAGGTAATCATTACTTAAGACGTCGCCCGCATGTGTGAAATTACTCAACGGATTTTGAAGTTAATTTTATGAAGATGCTTATTTTGATGGAGACGCAATTGTATTTTTTATTTATCATTTTTTTTTGTTACAAGTCACAAGATACTGACCACGCAGTCATCTCTCGTGATGTTTCTTTTAAAGTCACAGGTCTGAAAACAATTAGACAGCTGTTCGGATTCTAAGAGACAGGCATCATAGATTTTACAGGTGATCACTGTCCTAAAGCCGAGATGGAAGGCTTATTGTGCAAGTCTAGGGTCTAGTTCTCCAGACCGGGACATGACAGAGTTATTAGACTTAGAACTCACGGTGCGGTTTTTACCCGCGCCCGCGGCGGTTGCGGGTCCGCAGATTCCGTAGAATGTAGATTTCTATGCAAAAAGTAAGATCACATTTCACGACGCGATTTTCACCCGTAGCGCCTGCGGTTGTTTGCGGTTCCCGCGGCAGCGGTCGTCGACCCGTTAATCGTACGCGCGGCGATCTTCCGCCGCCTCGGCGGGTTGCGACCGCGCGCTCTGCGGTCGTTTGGCGGGCGACCATTTTGTACTATTTGTACTGATTATTTAACCGCAACCGCCGGCTGCGCGATATTCAACCGCCAAGTTTGCGGGCGATAATTTCAACCGCGCCGGCTGCGGGACCACAAAAATTACCCGTCTCATGAGTTTTGAAATAGAATCCCAAAACCGCAACCGGCGCGGGTAAAAATCTTTCCATGAGTTCTGTCTCTCATGGAGGCAGGAATAGATAAGGCGGTGGATCGCTACCAGGGCAAGTAGTTGCCCAGCTCTCTATCATCAGTGGCCATGTTGATAATGACTTATATTTGACCAGTGCTCGTTGTTTCTTATGAGCTGCCTGTTTCTACTCAGCGAAACCGGACTAATACGGGGAATGATGAACATGGTGACCAAGTTCACTACTCACCATGACTAGTTCGTCGCTATTATGGTTTAAAAATAGATAAATGAAGTGATGTGCAAAAGATCATCTATGAATAACGCATATTTATCTTATTTATAACTTATTCGATCCGAGAAAGAGTGGGATTGCAAGAAAGTAAATATGAGATTAGGGATGCTCCTTTGGATCGGTCGTCTGTAAAAAATGGCAGATAAAAGATGACAAAACATATATACAGTGCAAATGTGAATCGATGTAAATATTCCGGAGACCTAGGTTGATAATCCACTATCAAATTGATCGGGATTTATACGAGGGTTGTGTCATGTTTTTTTTTATGATAATAGAAGGCAAACAAGCAGATGGATTTCCTGATGGTAAAAAATTCACGCCGCCTAGAGACACCAAAGAATGGTGCGTTGCAGACCTGAGGCCGGAATGTTAGGCCTCGAACAAAAGTAAGTTTACCGGCTACCTTACCCTCCAAACCGGAACACGTCATGACGTTATGGCGTCAGGAATAGGTAAGGCGGTGGTACCAATCCGGGCGAGTCCCCGATCTACCGAAACAAGCTTGTTTCTATGAAAAGGGTAATTAGTGTGAAAGAAGCTATGTAGGTTTGTAACGATCGTGACATTTGGCATTCCCCAATAGGGACCCGGCGTGAAGATAACTAATTTATTATTTAAAAAAAATAATTATTTATTCAATGTGTAAAAAAAAACATATTCCAGGACTGACCGGACTCATCCGTTTTTTGCGGGAGACGACAACGCCAACCTTGTCACCCTCCAGGATATACTGATGACGTATGTCATGTATAACTTCGACCTCGGCTATGTACAAGGCATGAGTGACATTTTGGCACCACTTCTTTTATTATTTAATAATGAAGTTGATAGTTTTTGGTGTTTCGTCGGCTTTATGGAGAAGATTGTAAGTTGTTTTTGTATACAGTTTGATATTTTTCTGTGTAGATTTACAGTGGAATTTATTGACAAAAATTAACATTTTTATATCTTTTGTCCGCTAATAAAAAACATTCTAGTTACTTTCCAACCATGTAAACATCGACTTTTCACTATATTTTCTATATTTGTAATAAACCCGTAGAACTGAACTAACTGAAGAGTGAAGTCTATATATTGAACACGTTTTAAAAAAGAGAAGCAAAAGTTATTTTTAAATTTATCTGTCTGTTTGTATCATGATCGCGATTCACGCCGAATCTACTGAACAGATCGTAAACTAATTTTGGCTGGCTGGTACTTTATGTTTACAGGAAATGTCGAACTAGAAGGATTCCCGTGGGGGAGGGGTAAAATTCAAAATTAAATTGAACTATAATTCATTAATTGGTAGTCCGATTTCATTTATTCGTTTTTTATTTGTGGTATGTGCTTTCCAGATTGTCTCGTAATTGTTTCCACGTCATAGGATTCGTAGTTTAGAAATTACAGACGTTATGTCTGTTATTATTCAGTATAAAGTGACCAAATAATTTGAAACCCGGAATGTATTATGTAGGTTAGTAGTTTCTCTACATACAATATCTTCGTATACATGTATATTATATGTAGATAAACTACTGAATATATTTTCGTACTGTTCTCACCAATGTATGGTGCGATTCCTGAGAAAAGAATATGTCATTAGTTAAAATTTTATCTATATTTCTTAAAATGTGACAAAATAATTTATTTAAATTGTCGGAGAAATTAAAATCCTATTGATCAAACTCTAATAGAAAATGCTGTTTTTGTTAACAAAAAATGAAAGTTACACACTAGATCAACGGGCGCGTAAGTTTTATTAGCAAGGGGATTGTCTATATTTTATAGTATTTCATCACTATACAAGGTGCGATGTTTTTACATCACCAACCTTTATAACGCCTCTGTGGTCTAGCGATTCAGTTGTTGGACTTGACTGTATGAGGTCCCGGGTTCGAATCCCGGGTCGGGCAACAAAAAGAAATTTTTTTTTCCAATCCTATTAATATTATAAATGCGAAAGTTTGTAAGTATGGATGTATGGATGTTTGTTACTCTTTCACGCTCGAATGGCTGAACGGATTTGTCTGAAATTTGGAAGACAGATAGATTGTGACCTGGATTAACATATAGGCTATTTTTAATCCCGATCGCACACCGGGTTTCTGTGAAAACGCGGGCGAAGCCGCAGGTAGCAGCTAGTTTTTTAATAAACAAAATGTTGCTCGGGATAGGATATGTGCCCGGTTGGCGATAGGCTTGCCACCTATCACATTGTGGGACTTAGTATCTTCGGCTAGTCGTGGGTGCCTTGGTTGTGCCTCTGCCTACCGTTTCAGGGATATGGGCGTGAAGATACTTTTTAGTTTTTATACGAAATCTAGCAGATAAAGAATTATCGTATAACTTGTTTACTTTAAACGAAAACGTGTTATTTATCCTGAGCTTTATTTATTTGTAGATGTCAAATTTCGACATAGACCAAGCAGGCATGAAGCTGCAGCTGTTTCAACTGCAAAGGCTAGTGGCATTCGCCAGTCCAGAGCTAGGTCGGCACCTCGAGGAGAAGGAATCCGCAAACATGTACTTTTGTTTCCGGTGGTTACTTGTTTGGTTCAAACGCGAATTTTCGCTGCCACAAATTATGAGGTCAGTAATTTTTCAAAACATTCAGTGTCAGTCCTCGGTGGAACTCTATTGTATATTTGATACTAACATTGTACTTATTCACGAATTGCTTTTAAGTAATTATTTCATAAGCAAACACTTCAGCTTTTTACAGCATGCTACTTAAAAGCTTTATATTATTTCATAGCTTAAATTTAGAAGGAGAAAATTTAAGCTATGAAATAATATAAAGCTTTTGCTGATTCGGGGCTTTTTTGAAGAATACAATTCACATTTTGCTGAAAATGCATTTTATAACTTTACCTCATACTTATATATGTAATTGGTATATTCTGTACACCTACAAGGGAATTTGTCATTAAGATTTGTATCCATATTGCAAAAGATAGTATTTTCTACCTAAGTAGATTGTATCTAAACAGTATTATCTATTATTATATCTAATATTTTTTTTAATGTGAATGGACAGCGAACAAACTCGCTGCTCTGTTCATGGTAAGAGATGGCTATGGCCCTGCAGACAGCACAAAAATTACACTTACGTTACGCTGTCTTATAGCCGATTCTCGAATCAACAATAATTTACCACTAACCAGCTTTACGCTATATGGTATGTCCGTAAATATTGTAAGTTGCGGTGTTGGTAATATGAAAACCTATGGACAACCTTTTATATTCTACTTGGCAGTAAGTATTTCTTATTCTTCCCGGAGAGTCCTGATGTTATTACCAGGGTTACTTTGAAAGGACTGGCCAAATTTTGATATAAGGGGTAATGGCTGAAGTGGTTATGCATTTCAAATATTATTACTAAATCGTAATATTTACTTTTATAGATATTCATTTAAAACAGTCCGCAAAAATGCTTCATTTGTTGTTACGCTATGTGGTACCTAGTATGAATCATGACGTCACCAGCCTGCAAATACGACTGCGGTCGTTGGGAACCAGTGTTATGCTTTGTTAACGTAAACTTATATTTTGCGTTAGATAAAAATTATAAAGTGATATTTTTTAAGTTTTTAATTACTTCGTATATCGAAAGTGTTATCGATTCCAAATCGTTTCTTAAAATTTGCTTGGTGCTTTAAATATCACCATGTATACATGCGAAATACTGTCTGTCTGTTGCGCTTTTATTGCTAAACTGAAGGAACATCTTTAGGATAGCTGAAGATCAGACTATTTTTAATTGTGACCTTGAAAAGATGACAAATGGGTAATAATAAGTACACTAACTTATCTTTACAGGCTATGGGAAGTATTGTGGACTGGGTTGCCATGTCAAAACTTCCATTTACTTATCTGTGTTGCAATACTTGATATGGAAAAGGATGTTCTCATCAGTAACAATTATGGATTCACAGAAATATTAAAGGTATTATTTTTAAAATAATATTCGAACCACCCAAATATACAATTCGGGTGTGAATACCCGGCACTAGGTTCTATCCGGATCTAGGTTGACACTCTATGATCAAATCCCTCGGGTATTATCCGAGAGTGGTGTCAAGAGCCTCCGAAAAAAAAGGTAATGAATGTAGAGAAAGCCAGAAAGGTCTGCAAGGACCATACAATTTGGCACTCGATACTCTCTACTTACTCCGCAAGGGATTTGTCGTGAAGATATGTATGTATGTAAGCATCCAAATCTGTATACATATTTCATCTTTATGTCCATACTAATGTTGGAAATGCGAAAGTGTGCTTCTTATTTACCTTGTTCTTCTTTAATACCGCAACAGAGCAATGTTATGGCTTATTTCATGTTATTTGAAAGTGACATAGGCTATTTTTTACCTCAACGGGTTTCCGTGAGAGATTCTAAATATTATAATATTGAGTATTAAAAACAAACTTGTATTTCAGCATGTAAACGATCTCTCAATGAAACTAGATGTGGATAAAATCTTGAGCACCGCTGAGGGAATCTACCACCAGATTATATCAGCGCCCCACCTTACCGACGAAATCAGAATAATCTTGGGCATACCCACGGTGGCCAACCAACCGGAGGAAATAGAACCTGAGACCGCGGAACAGGAAAACGGGGACGCGACAGACAAACCATCCTGGGGCCCCGACATGGAGGAAGTTATGTATCAAAAAGGCTTAGATTTGAATTTTTGAGGCACGTTATTCATTTTGTAGTTTTAATAAGAACATCACCATCCAATATTATGTACACGATACTTATTCTTAACAGACTTACAAAAAATCAGATAGGCCTTCCAAAAAAATATTTAGTATTAAATACTTTTTAGAAATATCGTCACAGCCTTTGAAACTTTTCAATAAAATCTGCTAGACTCGCTTTTTACATTATATTATGGAAGCAAGAGATAGGTATGTCAGAAAATGCAATAAATTAAATTAAATGCTGTTAAAAAGAGAGCGCTATGGAAAGTATGTGGTGGTGGTGATTACGTTCGCCGATCGCATTCACAACAGTGAGATCAGAGAGAGTGGGATTGAAAGAAAGTGTTGCAATAAGTATGAGAAAGATACCCTATGTTGATTCAGTTAAATAATGGTAGATGAAAGGTTGACAAAACAGATATACAACGCAAATGGATGGATGTAGATAGATATTCGGGAAGATCTGGGTTGACATTCCACTATCTAATCGCTCGGATTTTATCCGAGGGTAGTGGCAAGTATCTTCGAAACTGGCGTGTTTGTATGAAAATAATAATGAAAGTGGAGAAAGCTAAACAGGCTTTTAGGAATCATGACAGTCGATTTTCTCTGTCTACCCTGCAAAGGACTTGGCGTGAAAAAATTTTTTTATGTATATATAGATTTAAGTAACAACATTATATTGGTTGGTGGTGTAAATGTGTGTTCTGTAGATGTTTTTGCTTTATATGTGCCGTATAGCTTTAGAATATAATAAGTACTTCATATTTAGTGATTTAAATGACACACAGACAAACATCCAGTACAAAATTAGATATAAATATAATTGAGATTTTTGTTAATGTTGATAGTAGAGATTCTCTGTAAACTGATTGGATTTGAAGAGTATTGTATTTGATAGCCCATTTCTTGCAGTTATTAGTAGGCTATATAGCGTGCTACTTACTACCTTCATATTATGTAAAAATAAAGTGGGTGAATCAGTATTTATCATTTTGAGGCCTTTTGTCAAATACCGACTGTTTCTGGTTAATTAACAGAACACAACACACACACACACAAACACATTTTTTTTGTGTGAACTCAAAAAATTTAGACGCTTGTTTAAATAAACACTGTCTAAAATTAAGATCCGATCATTAACATATTATACGTAGACGAAGTGGTAACATGCTATTTGTTGAGAATTTAATTTTAGACAATGTTTAATGAAACATTTTTGTTTAACGAGTGTTTATTTCTTTTTGTATTAAGGTTTTTGGTTTTCCTAGATCAATTCGAATCCTAAATTAAAAGTGAAGTTGAAGTTTGACAGGCGTTTTTAAATTACCGTTTTTCAATCAAGGTCGGTTAGAGGATTATGATCGTTAATTAAATTTCTAGTTGACCTGTATATGAACATTTAATTCTTAAATTTTCTTATGCTCCGCTAAACTTTATTTTTTCGCTAAATAAAAAAGAAATTGATACAATGAGCAACGGAAATAGATATTCATTTTTGTATATACAGATATTACATATTATGCATTACTACCTTGTGTCGTATAATTAAATAAATTTCAATGGAGTTTATATTTTCTTAAACTGACGGTGAGGTCTTTAGCTGAATGTCAGATATCTTAAAACATTGAGTTAAATCGAATCATTCGAGAAACCCCGTCATTGAAACAATAAATTTTACATACATACAAGATAAGCCCGAAACAGCCCGCTAATTCAACAAATACGGTCAGGTAATAAAACAGCATATAGCATAATCTTCAGAACTATTTATATATTCTAGCATGGTGTTTTGCATGTGTTATTCAATGTTTATACCAAATTGCAATTTAGAAATATGTCAGTCTACAACATAAATAGATGACTGAGTTCGACTGAAATGGCGGTAACATCGCTAAAACGTCGGCGTTCAACACTGTGGTGTTCCGATTTGGAGAGTAAATAAATTCACTTATACCAGGGACACATTTTCTAGTCAGAAACGACTATCACCTTTATTATTGTCTATAGGCTTGTATTACATACTGTCGAGTATCCCCTCTGCTTATATAACTTTATATTAGGTTTATTAAATAAAATTAATGCAACTTAGGTTTTGCCATCGTCGGGATGCGATGACCCCACCGCCTAGTGGTGCTAGTCTAGTCATTTTGGCGCATATTCCACCAATACAATCATAGCATGGTGGGACTGTCTAGCAGATCGGCCGGATTGGTACTACAGCCTTGCCTGTTTCCGCGTCGTGTTCCGATTGCATTCCGTAGACATGGAAACATAGTCTATGATCATGGCTATAGGATAATATTAACTATGGTCTTGGCTTTAACCGTCGGAAAGAAGCCAGCTTGTTAACCCTCTTATAATATAATCATACGAAATATGAAAAAAAATTGTACGACTTTACTGCTCGGTTATTATGAAGGGCGGTTTCAAGTCTTCGAAATCAGTTTGTTTGTTTGAAGAGTATAAATGTGCAGGAAGCTAAGCAGATGTAGGTCAACATTGGTACTCGATACTATCCTACGTACCTACCTACATAACTTATGTACTACCTACCTACCTATATAATTTATGTAATTGGCGTTAAGATTATGTAAGAAAAATAATGTTTATTTTTACATTACAGATGACTCTCGAATATAATGGACTGCAGATATCCGTAGTGACGCAGACGGTTTGGGCTCTCCTAGCTTAGCACTACATATGAAAGATTTTTATATTTTTATATAGATGTCCTCTACTCTGTAAATATAAGAAATTCGGTAAACGAAATTTATATTAAATCGACCGATTGTCAATTATCGTGAGTTATTTCAATTTCAAAAACATGTTATAATCTGGTGACGTACAAATTATTTTTAGATAAAGTGGTTTAGGCCAAAGTAAAATACTAAACAGCCTTAAGCCCGATAGCTGGCAAATTCTTGTCTACCTTATCTACCACGATCAGGGGGCTGATTATGTATCTCAGTTGCCAACTCAAAAGGAACAGTGTACATCAAATGACGTCATTTGTGTTTTCTATCTCTATTTTATTTCTGTTGGTCACTGGAGATAGCAAATATAAAACACGTCATTTGACAGCTAATTGATGTACACTTTACCATTTTAGTTGGTAACTGAGGTACATAATCAGCACCCTGAACTCTTACCATGGACGTACGGCGCTATACTCGTTAGCGTTTAGTAAATTATTTGTACGGGAAATTTGAAAAGCGCCTCTACTGGTAACTAATAGAACTAAATTTCCAAACCAAAAGAGCCATAGATTTCCAAACGTAAATTACGTAACCTAATATATAAAAAATGGTATAGGCTCAATTGTAAACGCTCAACTGTTACGCCTGCTGTGGCTTATGCGAAATATAAAAATAAATGCGTAAAAGGTCAACCAAAAATCCTAATCTATCGATAGTTTTATGTTGTAAAAAAAAAATCTTTCATTTTCTTTATTTATCAATAACACGAAACTTTAGACAGAAATCGATATTGGGTGGTATTTTTATTCAGAAGATTTTACGAAAACATGTTCACGAGAAAATTTGGTCAACTAAGTGATATAGCTATCTCAATAAAATGAAATAAAATGTTTTTTGGACGAGTTTCTCACACAAGGTCTGTTTCGTAATTTATTTTGGTTTGAGTGAAATAGATGCCATAATTTGTTGATTTTGATTTATTTTATTCTTGCCTTCTTTGACTTTAACGAATATGTATTTTTATACCCTAGACCACAAATTTACTATTCTCACCCGACGGGTTACGAGTAAAGTATCTTTATTTAATAGAAATATGTTTTATAAGTGATATTTTAATTGTATTTGTAAATTAACGAGTGAAATAAATTATTAGGCGCTAGTTATTTAAATAAAACTTGATATTTGGCCTTATTCATTTCAGTGAGATTTAAAATATTTTTAAATGTCAGCAATATTTGTTATTTAAGCTATTCGTAAGAAGCCCATAACACACAATCTGTCTTATTAATAAATATAGACTAAAGTATTCCAAGGTTCAACCTTATATTATAGTCTTTATTATATTATGATACAGGCTATAATCTACTTAACTATATTCTTACTTTAGTCTATGTTTATTATTAAGCAGCTGTCTTATTAATAATATGTCGCAGATGTTCCGACATTATTGACTTACGGCCCCACTCAGAGACGTCAAATAACATTTAATCTATCATGGAATCACAGTTTTGTATAGAAAATATCCATACATTGTCTGATTAAATAATAATTTACGTCTCAGAGTACAGCCGTCAGAGATCAACTTTGAAAAAGTTGTTTGATTTAATTTTGTTTTTTTTTTTAATTTATTGAAATTAAAATTTATGTGTATTTGTCCAGATAATTGAGATATAGTATAATTAATCCAGATATAATTGAGTTGTGCGTTTATGAAATAATCAGGACTACTATATATGTGGGGGTTGTTCCCCTGGATATTGATGATAAATGCTGGATGCTAGTGATGATGCGGCCGATAGGGGCTAAATGATATTCAGTTAATGTTCGGTAATGATCTGCCTTTATTTTGACGTAAATGTTTAAATTTATACAAACATATATGATGATTGGGCAAAACGCGCGAGTTCACCTACATACTGAACCGTACATCTTGCCACTCTAAAAGAAACAGAACAAACATGATTTCAAACAATGGATAAATTAAATATTCAATGATATTAACAAGGTAAAGTATGAAAGATTTAGTTAATCCGCGGGAGTCTAGGAAATGTAATCGATGGCTGGTGACGGGCGGTGCTGCCGCCGGTGGGGGCACGCTCCTCGCTCCGGCAGAGACGCGCGGGCAGCGCGTAGGTGGGGGGCGCACACCAAAACTATTAGGATTCCGGTGGATATAAGCAGGAAGTAAATAAGTATGTAATGGTGTGTGTCATGAGCTGATGTGCTGTTGATGGTCGCTTCCTTAAGAGCATGTATCTGTCGCTGTACGGTCTCGTACATTCCCTCGTCTCTTCT
>NJDC01004932.1:0-14122 GCA_002245475.1 Calephelis virginiensis
TCGTTTGTTCCCGTCCAGTTACACCTCAACCAGTCACACTGTTACTCGTTCGGAATTATTCCGCTTAAATTCCCAACGTGTCACACTCTGTTACTCGTTGGGACAACCATTTATTTTATTCCCAACGAGTTACACCGCACTGTAACACTGTGACTCGTTTATTTGTTACCTTCCAGTGCCACCTCAACCAGTCACACTGTTACTCGTTGGGAATTATTATGTTTAAATTCCCAACGTGTCACAACCCGTTACTCACTGGGACAACAATTTAATTCATGTACAACGTCATGTTACTCGTTATTGAAAAAAAAACACTAAGTCACCGTGATCATCGTCACTAATGTCTCACTGGAAAAAAAATACAATGTTAAAACACCTTCAATATTCCTGGTACAAAAACTGCGCGAGGCCTAAATAATTAATTGTTGTTGCCTTATGCAAATGTGATAATATTATCATATAAAGGTACATAATAATCATAATATTGTTATTTTTATTGCTGGTGAAAAAATAGTTACTTTACAATCAATACATCACAGTAGCTATGTAAATAAAAGTATTAAATAATTTTAATTAAATTAAAAAAAAGTGTTTATTTAAATTTAAATTTTAAAGTGTTTTTTACCAATATTTTGACAAGGGTTAAATATAAATAGTTGATTTTTTATTGTTGATTCATCAAGACTCTATTTTGAAAACATTATAGTGAACTAATTGTGAGAAATACCTCTAAAGTTTTATATTTAAAAAGTGTTTACACCAATATTTTGAAAATTGTTAAACAATTATAGTGTAATCAAAAGTTATTTCATTTTTATTGTTATTTTTAATTGTTGATTCATAGATTCTATATCGGAAACATTGTACTAAAATAATTGTGATAAATACTATTAAAAATTAATATTTAAAAAGTGTTGACACCAATATTTTGAAAATTGTTAAGTAATTATGGTGTATTTAAAAAAAATTGATTTTGTGTTGTCTAATTACTTAATAAGCTTATCTATTTCAAAAAACTTTGTTAACCAAAAATTGCTAAAAATATGATTGATTTAGAATTTAATAACTTTAGATTTCCCTAATAGTAACAATGGATGAGAATTAACTATTAAAAATTCCCATGGAGAAACGCTTGTGACATTTTTAATGAAGGGTTCCCAACCAGCAACAGGAAATGGTTGGGAATTTATTAAAAAACATTCCCAACGAGTAACATTCCCATCGAGTAACACCTGTGACTCGTTGGGATACTTTTAATGTATAATTCGCAACGAGTAACAGTGTGACTGGTTGACGTGTGACTGGATGGGAACAAACGATCGAAATAACGTTTCAATTTTTCATATGATCGTTTCGAATATACCTATTATGTGGCGAGCTTAAGCCTCCAAATGTAACTAGTACAATTCTAAAATCATTTGAGATGGCCTTTTGCTGTATTCGTCTTGAAACCCATCTGTTGTGAGGTAGGTAGGTACTTAATTTGTCGATAAAATACAGACGCTCTGCTGGTATTAGATAACCATGGCCTATAGACACCGTTAAAGTTTTTCCCCGTGTTGGTCCGGCCTCCTTTGCAGAATAGACCATCTACCTTCCTGCCAGGCGGTTCGTAAAAGGTGAGCATAAGCTTACAGTCATTACCACCGTGATCCTTCCTACAAGGTGGTAGAGTTTCGCAGCGACTCGCCCGGATTGGTACCATCGCCTTACCTATTCCTTCCGCCATATTTTAAATGATTGTCATTGTAGTGTTCCGGTTCGGAGGGTAAGGTACCTAACCGGCGAACTTACTTTTGCTCGAGGCCTAACGGCTTCAGGTTGGCAACGCACCATTACCACTTTTGGCGTCTTTAGGCGGCGTGAATTCTTTACCATCAGTAAGTCCGTCTACTTGTTTGCCATCCAATATCATAAAAAAACTGCGTCGATGTTCTGTTGGGTGTTAGACCTAATGGGCAAGTCTACGTGCTACCCTATCCTCTGATCGAAACGCAATACCAAGATTAAGTTAGGCGGTTGGTCCATACACAGCGCTCTGCCGCTAGTGGAAAATATTTAGTTTTTCGCTAAGTATGATTATACGGAATCAGTATTGTGAATCCGAACGAGTACATTACGAATGTTTAATAATAATATTATTGTGTAACAACGTGACCTCGCCGAACAGGTCAGTAGCGAGGTCACGGAGGTACTATTGTCATAGAATAAGTAATATCAGAGATTAGTAACTATAAAACATTGGTGGTGATGTAGTGAACTTGGTAATTTTAAGTTATCGATATATTATTGAATTATTCTTTCAACGAAAATAGACAGAGACAAATCACAAAGTGCTGTCAGGTCAGTTTGTCCATATTTCTACAGATGTTTAATCTATTCCTCAGAAAAGGAACCAATCTGACGTCTAAAATCTTTTTTGTTTTATATAGTTTTATTTGAAAAAGATAGCATTTGAAATAAGTTTAGTTTGTGTACACAGAATTGCCACCCTTGTCTCTGGTAATTACAATTTACTATATAGTAAAAGTCTCTTTCCACTATGTCTCTATGTATGCTTACATCTTTAAAACTACGCAACGGATTTTGATGCTCCTTTTTAATAGGTGGTCCCTCCACCTAAAGAGGAAGGTTTATATGTGTAAATTATAAAACATTGAAGTTTGTAGATAATATTACAGTTGAACAGCTTTCCAAATCAAGTGTGCTATCATGTAATCAAAAAATACCTAGTGAATCTGATATACTAGCTCATACATATTACACATTAAATTGTATATACTACATAGTATAGTTTTTCGTGACTTGCCCGTACGATCTCTCGGGCCGTAGAGACGCCCGCGGCGTTGCCCGCGTAATTATCGGTCCCACAGGATATTTTTTTCGAGATAAAAACTGTCCTATGTGTTCAGAAAAATCAGCTTAGCAGTTTTTGCGTGAAAGAGGAACAAACATACACACTTGCGCATTTATAATAGAATAGGTTAATTATTATAAATAATGGTATAATTCCACAACTGCATGTTATTTATATGTTAAAATACCGTGATATCTCCTAAACTGTAAGACAACTAACTACAGAAACTATTATAAAAATATTATCATAAAACAAAATACATATGAATCATTACATTTAAATTATTTAGATAAACATAATGACAAGATTATCATCGTAATGATAAATCACCACGTAACAAATTATTTTTAATAGAATAAAAGCATTTTTTCTAGTATAGCAGCTGATGTTTTTTCCATGTTGGTCGGGGCTCCTTTGCAGAATAGACCATCTACCAGGCACCTCGTGAAAAGCGAGCATAGACTTACCGTGACTAACACATTGCCTTACCTATTCCTGCCGCCATAACGTCAGTGTTCCTTTGACGTGTTTCGATTGGAGGGTAAGGTAACCGGCGAACTTACTTTTGCTCGAGGCCTAACATTCCGGCCTCAGGTTGATAAAGCACCATTACCACCTTTGCTGTTTTTAGGCGGCGTGAATTTCTTAATACCAGAAAATCCATCTGCTTGTTTGCCTTCCGATATCTTCAAAAAATGTAACTTAGCAATTATGTCGGACCGACTAAACTAAACTAAGAATAAACAATCAAATCTCTCATGTTGACTATTGACAATCACAATCTTGTACGACTAAAACTAATTTCACTTATACATATTTCAGTTATTTAAAGAACAGTAAATATAATTTAGAAGTCTAAAATTTAATTACAATTTAGTTTAGTTTAGTCTACTTTGGGCCAACCTGGTTTTTTCTTGGTAAGAAGTTTCTACTGACTTTAACTAATACAACTAAAAACAATTAGTAAAATTGGTCGATTCGGTAGGGCGTGATGCGTTGACCATGTGAAATGGGGATTCATTTGTATATACATAGACTAGCGGCCCGCCCCGGCTTCGCACGGTAAGGAAATATGCATATAAACCTACCTCTTCAATCACTTTATCTATTTAAAAAATCGCATCAAAATCCGTTGAGTAGTTTTAAAAATTTAAGCACAGAAAGGGACACAAGCAACTTTGTTTTATACTATTTAGTAATATTAACAGAGCTATTTATATACACAAGATGTCAAAGAAAGAGTATTTGCTAATCTTTTTTGGAATTCTTGTTCGAGTGAGTCATGGAAAAATTCCTACTAAAATTTTGATAAAATTTTACTAATACAAGAAAAGGGGTTATACTTCAAATCAAAGCTATGCTCCATCAAAATCTATCGAAAACAAAGACTTCTTTCAAATATGCAAACAAACACAACCACTCACAATTGATATTAACAGACAAAACCTAAGTACCTTCCCGTCCATGTCCCTGAAGGGGTAGGCAGAGGCACAACCAGGGCACCCATGACTAGTCAGACACTAAGTCCCACAGTGTGATAGGTGGCAAGCCTATAGCCAAACACACCCAATCCCGAGTAACATATTTTTATTTAGAAATTTGGGAAAACCGTATTTTCTTTCTGTTGCCCGACCCTGAACTTAATAACAGAGATTTAGATTTGTGTTGAAAGAAAAAGTTATTGTTAAATACTAAATTATATTCATTTTTAACCAAATTCAAAAGGAGGAGGTTAACGATTCGCCTTTATTACGTAACGAATGGATTCAGAGTTTGTCATACTTTATATTGTAAATGCGAAAGTTTGTCTGTCTATTGCGCTTTAACACTAAATCCCTAGACCGATTTTGATAAATTTTGATATGTATTTAGTTAAATCCCCTAAAAGACTTTAATTGTAGATGAAAGTTTGTATAAAAATCATAACTATTGGTCGTTGACGAATTCAAGGGAGAAACGGTCAGTATTTTATTGTTCATGTTTTTTGTGTATGCATGTATGTGTGTATGTATGTATGTATTTATGTATGAATCAGTTTTTGCAGTTTTACTGAGCTCAAATTATAAATAACATTCACTATCAATCAACTTTAAAAATTTTATATTTTTTAGTTATTACAAAATCTCGAACAGTTATGGACAATTAACTCTAATAAAACAGATATAATCTTCGTAATTGATGTGAGTTTTATACAGAATATCAAATTACGGCTACCTCGGTATAAAATATGCAATGAATATTTTTAAAAACACTATAAATTAATGACATCAATTCTGAAGCTTAAACTCATACAGACATTATGAATGCGAAAGTCTGTCTGAATAGACAGCTTTTACGGCTAAACCGCTAAACCGATTTCGATGAAATTTGATATGCATATAGCTAAAGATCCAAGATCAAACATAGCCTATTCTTGTTTAAAGGACTATAATAGGGAATGAAAGTTTGTATGAGAACGTAACTATTTTGTGCTGACGCGGGCAAACAGCTAGTTATCAGTTGCGCTTTCACGTCTAAAACACTGGACAGATTGTGATGAAAAATATGCATATAAATAAAGACCCGAGTTAAAACACCGGCTACTTTTTTGAAAAATCAATCCCCCAAGGAATGTAATTGGGGATGAAAATTTGTATGAAAATCCATTTTACGCTAGCGAAGTCGCGGGTACACAGATAAAAAAAAAACCTTTTATTTTGCACTCAAATTTCTGTGTCATGAAAATAATTTGCACGTATTCATAAAACAATTCCCTCGTAAAACCTCTAATTTAAGGATAAGGGTTCGTTCTCAAGGAAGAGAGCCCTTGTTGCTGACGTGTTTGGAATCCATTCCTATCAGTCCAATACATTTAAATAATGCCGTCTCCAGCTTAGCATTCTGCTCTCGCACGAAGGCCGGCGAAGCTGTAGAACCGCGAGGTTAGCAACACTAATGTGATCCACCATTAAAAAAATTCATTATTTCAATTCACATTTTTCCAACCCCATAAAATGCTTTAAAAATGATCTCATTTTAGCGTTAACAAATCTTTTTATTTAACATATTAAATCAGTAATTAAGTCAAGTAGAAAGTTGAATATTTAGTAATAAGGACCGCTTTCACATTTATTTTTGGTAAATGTCAACTTTTACGCAAATCAGCAGGTTTGGAGGGAAACGAGCTTCGGAAGCTTTCAGTTATAATATGTTGACAAGATAATTTAATTAAGCTATATTTATAACGGACGCTTACAAATAATTGGTACAATGCAGGAGATAAAGATAAAAAGGTTGATATGAAATCTGAATGTTTTTTTTACAAACTTTTATTTAACTTGTGTGTGTGTATGTGTGTATGTTGATTTGATAATGTATGCCGATTAAGGTGAAATTTTACATGCATATGAAAATCATTATGACATGGTGTAAAGCAACTACTTTCGAAACTTTTTAATAGTGTTCTTGAGAGTGTTAAGCATTTTTAAAAAGAATTTTAATAAACTTAAAAAGGCGATATCGCATCGGCATCTATTTTTTATCAGGACGGCTAAATTTTCGACTTTTTACGCGAATGGACTACTTTTTCATAAAAAAAAAACAGTTGGTTAAATCCTGTACTTGTGAAAGTTTGGTGCAAGCTTCTCTTTCCATTATCATGTTCCACTTTGACGGGAAGAGTGGCCGTCAAACTACTCCATGGCATATTTTATAATAAAGGGCGGTCAAACCAATAACCAAAGCTGAAATTTGTACAATTCGAACTGGTGAGTGGGGTATTATTAAGCCTTATGCGAGTAAATTTAGCGGCTACTTACCTGCAGAATTGAAACACGATAATGGTTTGAACTGACATAACGTTGACAGAAACAGGTAAGACAGTGGTTTCAATATAAGAGTCATCGCAAAACTCTACAACGGAGACAAATCCGGGCGAGGCCACGGGCATAGACAAATATGTGTTTGGATGGTCCTTTTGCATATTGGTAGTATATGGTTAATATAAATGTAATAAAAAAAAACATTAAAATTAGATTATATTTATATACATAGTCATAAAAACGAGTTTTATATGTATTTGGACCCTACATATCCATATTATACAAACTTTATGCTGATTAGAATGTACGTCCCCTTCCAAAACTTGCTTTACCTTTGTAGACTTACAAAAACAAAAAAACACACACAGTGAGCGCAATCAACAAATTTACATTAGTGTGCATTTTCAAGCAATCTTAAACTTCTGTCGCCGTCTGTACAGGCCGGTTTCAGCGGTTTTATTGTTTTCGTTTAATGATTTAAACTGATATTTTATTACTTTTTGCTGCTTTGTATCTGAATGGTAAATTGTTCTTTATCTGACAAGGAAAATCAGAATATGATTATTTTTTATTAAACTAGACTACAATAGCGGTTATGTCTGCAAAGCAACAAAATATTACATCCTTTCAGTTAAATATATTAGACGGTTTAAGTATGAGTAAAATTATCAATTGAATACATTACAGTATTTTGAACGGGTCGGGATGTGACGCCCACATCGGCTACTGACTCATAAATATTTTTAAAAACAATATTACATTGCATTTGATCTTTATGCACTTTTATTTATGACCCATATTGGGTAGGTTGTATAAAATGTGAAATCAGCCATTTTGTTATAGCGGCCATTTTGAATTGAAATAAATCCTATCTTCATAACGCAAGGTATATTCCAAATATTATCTCAATTGTTTGAGGTTTCAGTTCTAACATTTGTACCCCACAAACTAACAAACGCGTAAGTTAACCATCTTGTAGGTATATGTTTTTCCCCGTGTTGGTCCGGGCGGAACAGACCATCTGCCTTCCTGCCAAGCAGCTCGTTAAAGACGAGCATAGACTTACCGTCACTAACACCGTGACATCTGACTAGGTGGTAGAGTTTCGCAGCGACTCACCCGGCTTGGTACCACCGCCTTACCTATTCCTGCCGCCATAACGTCATGACGTGTTCCGGTTTGGAGGGTAAGGTAGCCGGTAAACTAACCTTTGCTCGAGGCCAAAACATCCCAGCCTCAGTTTAACAACGCACCATTACCACCTTTGGTGTCTCTAGGCGACGTGAATTTCTTACCATCAGGAAATCTGTCTGCTTGTTTGCCTTCCAATATCATAAAAAAGTTAAGAGGTGTCAAGGGACACCCGGATGGAACGAAGTTCTCTCTCACCCCTCTCTCTCTCTCAATCTCTATCAATCTCTAGTAATCTCTATCTCTATGAAACATGAAAAAAATAAAATAAAAAAATAAACAAAATAAAAAATGAATAGAGAGAGACAGACAGAGAAACATGAAAAATAAAATAAAATAAAAAAATAAAAAAAACAAACATGCGCAATCCGCAAAGCTTACAATAGCTTACTGTAGCAAAAAGTGTCGTGACAACTTTTCGTAAGATTTTTTTCCATCTAGCCTCCTTTCACAACGCGCAATAAAGAACTTCGTTCCAAAATAAAAAAAATAAAAAGAAACTTACAAAATTAAGTACCTAGCAGGTTATGAAAACATCGGTATACCTACCTAAAATCTGAAAACCAATGTTAAGGTAGATTAAGCCTCAACAAATGCTGAGCTTTTCCTTGGCGGACTCACGTTAGGTACCACACTCTTGTTTTTCTATCTTAATATCACTTTTTTTGTCCGCTATTAGATTATTTAGAGTTAGGTTAGATTTCTAGTTGTTTTAGTCTGTCAATAAATGTTTTCTTTCTTTCTTCTTTCAATTTAACGATTAAAAGGTCACAGTTATTGTCAATTTTAGTTGAAATTACTATTCTGAACTTGACACGGTTGTTTCATTGAAACACAATATGGAAGTCCATAGCCCATTTCTCAAAAATCTAAGGATTTTGCGTTAAGGATAGTTAGATACATTTGCATTTTGTGTTTGGGAAGTTTTAGTTGTTGAACCTATAGTCCACAAGCAGAAAGCTATGTCAGGATACTGTGATAGAATGGCCGCAATGATAGTTACAACATAGAGATAACACCAGAGTTAATTAGACTTGCAAGAGAGTCCTACAGAAAAATATCTTAGTAGACTGTATCCACAAAGAGGGTGTCCTCTTGTTTCACAGAAATATCCGTAGATTTATGTTACATATTTTCACGACAAGTCCCTTACGTGGCAGGCAGAGAGTATCGAGTGCCAGACCTCACGATCCTGACAAACCTGTCTGGCTTATTTCACATTATTTACCCTTTTCATACAAACATGCCGGTTTCAGAGACTCTTAATACCACCCTCGAATAATATCCGAGTAAGATAATATCTGATCGTGGAATGTCAACTTTGGTCGCCCCGGGTACCTACATCCATCCACATTCGCATTGTATATCCGCTTTATCAATCTTTCATCTGTTATTAGATTTATGTTGAATCAGTAAACTACCTACATACCTACATGGGTAGTATTCACAAACAGAAAAATCTACAGATAAACCCGAAGATAACCAAACATCAAAGTTGAGATGAGAGCTAAAATTGTATTATTAAAACAAAACAAAAGCTAAGTAATATCGTTCAATTCCAATGGCCCACTTTCTTGTCGAACCAGCCCACAAGTCGACGAACCAGTTTGTTTACATTATGGCGCTTCTGTGTGCGTGCCGCGTCTGTGTGAGTCACGTCTCAACGTCACATTGTTTACATCGCTAGGGTTGGCGACAACTCATTATTTCAAAGGCGTATCATAGAATTTTTGTTTGCATGATGTGAGCAGATTGCAGATCATCAGTATAGGCAGATGACAAATTTAATACAGCGACCACTACAGATCTTTTGTCAGAATCAAGTTGTATGTCCATCGATTTTACACATAGAACTTACAAAATAGAAAACGAAAACATTTTATGCATTTAACATACCTTTAGAATATAAATTATTTCTAACTAAGAATTAACCATGAATAATAAATTAGTATTTGTATAAAGGCAGACAAAATTATAGCAACCCGCTCGTAAAAATACATACATTATAATAGTTACTAATCAAAAAATATCAAAGTTAACATAATTTAGAGTAAGTTAATGTTACGTATAAATTATTCAAATATGACAACCCTTATATTACTGTAAGCTTAGCGGATGTCTGTGTTGGTGTATACGTCACGTGGGCAGCAGCACGTGCGCGTGTGGGTGTGTTCGCGTGCCGACGTGACGTCACGCCATTTCGTCACATAGCCTCCGTGGTGTGAGTGAACTCGCAGCAGTGTGCGTCAATCCGACGTACATTTTTGTGACCTTAACCGTAGATTTCATAAGACGGCCCTTACGTAATGAGAGTACTGCTTCTAATATTATTAATTAGTGGTAACTTTAAGTAACGGCCTATTAACATGACTTAATAGCTTATTTGTAGGTATTTTAACGACCCATGATATTAAATTAGATTTTCCATCTAATCTCTTTTCATCTACCACACACACGTAGATTGTGTTACGGCCAATATTAATAATATAGCGCCACATCCACACTAATATTATAATTGCGAAAGTAACTCTGTCTTTCTGTCTGTCTGTCTGTTACCTTTTCACGCCTAAACAACCCAACCGATTTTGCTGAAATTTGGTATGTTGATAGTTTACATTCATGAGAAGGATATAGGCATATTATTTTTTGGAAATTCAACCTCTAAAAGGGTTAAAAGGGGTGACAAAGTTTTTATGAGAAAAATATTTTTATAGCACATTTTTGCATTAAACTTTGAACTAATGCTTTTTAGTACAAATGATGAAACACGTATTTCAGGGTTTTTCGAAATTCACCCCCATTGGGGGTTAAAGGGGGTAACTAAGTTTTTATGAGAAATTTAATTCTATTGAAACATTTTGCGTGACACTGAAATAATGCTCTGCAACACAAATTATGAGATACATATCTAAGCGTTTTTTTTTGAAAATCGACCCCTATGAGGGTTAACGGGTGTGGCACAAGTTGCGTATGAAAAATATTAAACAGTAATTTTTACCATAACTCCATAACAATGAACCACGTACATCAGTTTATCATTAACTAAAAACACACAAACAAATTATGATACACATAGTAGAAAAATTGGTTAAAATCCCTACTAATATTATAAATGCGGAAGTAGCTCTGTCTGACTGTCTGTCTGTCTGTCTGTTACGCTTTCACGCCTAAACCAGTAAACCGATTTTGATGAAATTTGGTACAGAGATAGAATAGACCCTGAGGAACAACATAGGCTACTTTTTATTGCAAAAAAATAGGGGAGAATGGGTAAAAAGAGGGGATGAATGTTCATATGGGAATTCGTCATGCTACTTTTTATCACTAAAAATGAGGGAGAATGGGTAAAAAGAGGTGATGAATGGAAAATCGTCATTTTTGAATAATATAGTTGTGAAACTTTTTATTTAGACACTTAATAAGGAACGAAAGAACATAGGCTACTTTTTATAGCGATAATTTAATCAAAAGCATACTTATCAATCTTATTATAAAAGAATATAAACGTGGAAACGTGCAAAACCACGTCACCGCGAAATGTGTTTAGTATAGACAAATTAATTTTCCAGATTTTTCTCTTAAGAACCGAAACTCGCCTTTTATATCTAAGTTGGTATGAAAGCAGTTCGTCTATATTTTTTTGTAAGAGCTCGGAACCAAAATCTGTACTATCTATACTAATATTAAAGAGCTGAATAGTTTGTTTGTTTGTTTGCTTGAACTTTCACCGCCTTATTCCAAAAACACACTCTAGTACCAGGTTTAAACCAAGACCAAAAAGTCTAGGTTGTTACAGTATCAAAGTTTGTTACCGTACTAAATGTCATTCTTATTACAAAACGAAGACCAACCGAGGACTCTCTAGTACCAGAGTTAGTACCACTCTTAGTACCGTGTCAAGCAAAACCATTCATTCACTCTTTCCGCATTTGATTAGTTTGATGCCCCGTTCCTTATAACACAAACTTAGATGACGAGAAATGTAAAAATGTTTATTTAAAATTAGTTTCTTAGCAATAAAAGTGATAATGAAATTGATTATGCCATTTTGCTACGAAACATATATTAAATCTGAATAATTTGTTAATATATGAATTTCATTTTTATGGTAACGTTCTAGTAGTAATTAATGTAGCTAGCGTACAACTAAAAGAAGTGCTCGGCGCGCGTAATTCAATAGGTGTGTTTATAAATATTTTCGAAATGTTAACATTCTATATTATTGAATAGGCCCTCAAGTTACATAAAGAAATTTTGTGGTTGTTATTGTTAAAAACGTCTGCGGGGTCAGCTAGTTTATCTATAATTAAAAAAATATATTAGGTAGTAACAAAACAAAACTTTAAAAGACCTATCTACAGCTGTGATAGGTTATTAACATTGGCTGTTGGACTCTATAGTCCAATTTCAATTTCCTATCTAAGATATAGCGCTACTGTACCTGTTAGTTTTCAATAATTAACAAAATGTCTTAGTAACAAAATTTTAAAAGGCCTATCTCTATCTGTAGATAGCTTTAATAATAGCTGTTATGAGAGTCCAATTCCAATATCCCATCTAAGATATCGCGCTAGTGTGCTTGTTGTTTTTGAATAATAAACATAAGTGTTTATGCAATATTTATAATCAACTTCAAAAAGAAAAGACTTACCAATTTAAATGATTTTGTAGGTAGGTATGTTTGTTACCCTATTACTCTATCAAAAGCAAACAAATTTTGTTAATTATTTTTTGGGAAGGTATGTCATTCCGAATAGATACTTGCATTATTAACATTGGCCGTTAAGCTAGTCGTGGGTGTCCTGGTTGCACTTTCACTTCGGGGTACGGACGTGAAGATACGGTAGTACTTACTTATTAATGTTTTAAGTTTATCTTGACAACACACATTCAATATTGAGTTACTAAGGGACATGAATTTTTGATCACCTAGAAACCCAGGTGCTTACTTTACTTCCGCCATGAAAAAGTTACCAAGTGCGAATCGAACTCGATTTTAAAGGGTTCCGCGGTAGAAAGCAAAGATTTGGGATCTATTTATAATGAACATTTCTATGTACATAGCAACAAGTATAACTTATCTGACTGCATGTTCTAAAATACCACGATATTTTTTAAACCACTAAAACTGCTTTGTTATCATAACTTATCTAAAAATGACAGTTATATTTGCGGTTTTTGAAAATGTATTATATCTCGAAATCTACTGAACATATCTCGTGTAAACCAATTTTCATTTCAAGTTCTCATTGAGATCTACAGCATCACAATATAGCATAAAAGTCGCTTTTCGCTGTCTGTTTATATAAATACTTATATCTTTAAAACTACGCACCGGGTTTTGATGCGGGTTTTTTGATAGATAGAGTGATTCAAGAGGTTAGTTTATATGTATAAAAATAACAGAATTTTGTCTACCCATGCGAAGCTTGGACGGGCTGCTACTTGCTGGTTATCTATACATCATCTATCAAAGGATTGACTTCCAAAATGATTAAAAGAACAACAATGTCATTTATAAACGCCTAACTCTAAAAAACGAGAGTATAGGTTTGATGATACATTTTTTTAGTTTTAGGTTCACACATTTTCTTTCATACTTCGTTTTATTTATTTTGTATTAAAATTATTTAATTTTCTGTCAATTGCTACATACCGACTGTCCAAAGGACAGACAAAACGAATCTATAAGTTCCGTTTTTCCCTTACATCTGCGGAACCCTAAACCTATTAAGTTCTGCATTTCTTTTCAGTCGGTTAAGTTCTTATACGTTGTACACCAGCTGGTATACTTCAAATTGTACTCCTCACATAACCTGACACCCCAATCCAATATCCGAAATGGGAGTGTCTGGGGGCGTAGCACACCTGCCGACACCGGTGACGGGTGTTATTGACGGTATCCTCTATCTGGCTGATTGTCCACCGATTGCCGGGAGCGAAATAACAAAAACTATACCTAGATGAAAAAAGTAAGGAACCTGATACACGCTTGGCTTTTAAGGCGCCATCTGACAAACTATAAATATATTTTGCATTGCGTAGAAAACGATTTCCCATTAAAATAAAAATAAAACAAATGATTTTATTTCAGTAGTAATTTACAATAACATGTGGGTACGAGGTGTTTGGTGTGACGTAGGAGGTTATTCGATACCGCTCTTAAATTTATAAGCTTAAGCTAGGTACGCACCGGGTTAAGTTTTTAAATAAAATATGATAGTATGTGCGAGAAAATGTATACGTGTGTATGTGTGTGTGTGTGTGTGTGTGT